>CAXIWF010001324.1:0-144603 GCA_964036045.1 Eutreptiella sp. 'Long Island Sound 2002' | reverse complement strand
CCTTCGTACCTCCCACCATGTACTGGCCGTTGGCGACTTTCAGCCTGACAGGTCCCCGACTTGTGGTCAAGCACTCCGGCGGAAGTAGGCCAGCCTTGACAAGACTGACCTGAGCGCCCGTGTCAACCAGGACGTCGAAGACCTTCTCCACTTCCCCGCATAGGGCATGGACCTTAAGATGCAACTGCCGCTCGCGGCCGACTCGGCGCACAGCGTGCAATCTCAGGATCTCCGGCCTTTCCAGAAGCTCAATCAGCGACTGGTGCAGGTCGTGGGTAATGGGCTCTGCCGACCCACCTGCAGCTTCCAGCTGCGGTTCCGGTGATCCGCCGATACTCTCGGACAGATCCTGAAGCACGTCGAATACATTTTTGGTCGCAAAGGATGACCGGCTGCAAGGGTTCGTGCCTTCACCGGGGACCTTGGTGGGATACGAGGATCCGCCTAGGGCGGTCATCCCTCCGGCACTCGCCCTCACCCGGCCACTGCAACTGTCCTTTCTCTCGGGCGCCGATCCTGGCGTTCCGCCGGCGGCAAGCGCGGAGGAATCGACGCTTCCCGACTTGGATGGTGCGGCAATGCCCACCGCACTATCCTGCGACCGCCCTAGCTGGGGCCCTTGGCTACAGGGGCTCCGCTAAGGGGCGTCGTTGGTGGTCCGGGTTCCATCCTCGGCGGCGACCTCGTTGACGTCGCCCTGCTTTCTCCACCAGCCTTTACCCTTCTTGTCCTTGTCCTTGTCCTTGCCTCTGTCCTGCTTGGGAGCCCAGGCCCTTTTGATCTCCTGGATCTCCTTCGCGAGCTCGGTCCTCAGCTTGGAGAGCTCATCCTCCACCTTGGTCTCCCGGACGTTGGCGGGCGCACGCTTGGTCGACCCGTGCGCCTTCTTGTACGCCTCCGTGTTGGCCTTGTGGACTGGGCATGTCCGGTGGTCGTGCTGTAAGGAGGTGTTCCGCCCGTAATACACGAAGCAGCCCTGGGGGTGAGCTCGGATGAACTCCCCGAAGGACAGCGGTGGATCACCGACGCGGCGGGGCTCCTTCTTCTCCCGTTTCTTCCAACCCTGCCGAAGGGGCTTCAAGCTTCCCCGGTTGCCTCCCTTATGCAGGTTGTTCGCCACAAAGGCATAGACGGCGGTCTCCGCGGGTTCATCATCTTCGTCATCATCGTCGAGACCTTCACCGCCTCCGGTATCCGTCGGGTCCATGGCAGCTTCCCCGCCAGACCCTTCGCCAACAAAGTTGACGTTGCGGTCACCTCCCTGCAGCCCGCGGGTGTGGTGGAGGCTCTTGTACTCCTTGAGTACTTCCTCTCCAACCCATTCCAGCACGTCGTCGCAGCTCATCCGCGCCGGGATGGCTTGCAGATGGATCGTCTGGCCGCCCACCTCACACTCGTCCAGGCGCCAGATCGCACTTTTCTCACGATCCCCTGAGACAGTGATGAGGAGGGCGTTCCGCAGGGACTGCCTCTTGAAGTCCCGGGCGACGAAGCGCTTTGTCCAATTCACCACGTTCTTATGATGATCCTTGTGGAGCATCATCTTGACCGTGTGGTTGGACTGGGCCCTGTTCGCCTCCTCCTTGGTGACCCGCTTGACCCAGGCCTCCAGGAGCATGTTGAGCAGGCGGGGCGGCTCATCTCCCTCATTCCAGTCCTCCACATTGCGGCGGAAGAGGACGTATTGTCCCCGGAGGTCCCGCCAATCCCGCGGGCGGACCTCCCGGCCATCATGCTGAAGCTTGATGGCCCTCCACCGCTTGGCGGCAACCTGCGGAGCGTCCACCCGCTCCTGCTCATTGAGCCACTTCTTGGCTTCCTTGAGGGTCTTGATTTTCCCCTTCTTGGTCGCCACGAAGTATAGCTCTTGGAGCACTTCCGGCAGGCGCCACCTGAACCGTTTGAAGACATATTTCTCCGCCTCTGCGGGATCCATGTCTTCAGTGACGGTCATCCCCCAATCGTCCAGCTTCTCCAAGAAGCGGTCGAGGTTGAGGGGGTTCCATCATACACGGGGGGCCTGATGTCCTTCAGGTCCTCCCACACGGCGGCGTCCGCGGCCTTAGAGACCATGAACACGGCCGCGAGGACGACCGAGGTTCCCACCGGCATCCCCCGTGGGTTCCCACAGCCGCCACGTCCATCTCCTCCTCGATGTCCACGCGGCTGCGCCGGAGTTCCTCCACGTACGCCCCACCCAGGACTCCACGGCGTACACCTTCCATGTACGCCTCCTCCTCGTGATGGCGGCGCTTCCGGGTGGCGGCCTCCCGTCGCTCCCCCCGGGGCGGGGTGATCCCGAAGTCCTCAATGGGGTCATCCCCCCCGTCGATGCCCCAATCCGTGTCCCCTTCCAGGACCTCGTCTCGGAGCACTCCATACCGTCCGTATCTCGGTGGGGCTCGTTCCGGAGCGCGTTCCGGGCGTCTAGGAGCATCTGGGGTGCGCAGGGGGCCGCGGCAGCTGCAGTACTCCTCGCTGAGCCATTCTACCCGCTCCCCACCGTGGTCACGTCCGGAAGGCATCCGGTTGCTCCTACGGGCACTGCTGTGTGAGGGGGCACTGGCGCTGGAGTGGCTCCTGCGGGCTCCACCGTGGGCCGGGGGTCTGCCCTGACCTGGTCCGGGTCCCCAGTCGTCCTCCGAGCCCGACGCCAGTGGCGGGAGATCGCTGCTGTCGCTTCCGCAGTCTTCCAGTCCGTCCAGTCCGTCCAGTCGCCTCTGCAGCCCGCTGACAAGCTTGCTCAGCGACTTGGCCTCCGCCTTGGCGATGTCCAGCTCCTTCTGGGCTCTGGTGGCAACCCCGGCGATCTTGATGGCCTCGTTCTTGTTGGTCACCACCTCGCGCTCCAGAGCCTAGATCTTCCTTTTGAGGAAGACAATCCACCGCCAGGTCCCCTGAGGGACATCCGCTGCCGGTGGTTCATCAGGGGGCCCAGGGGGCCCTCCGGGCGGGCCTCCACCAGGGGGTCCTCCTCCATAGGGTCCTCCTCCCGGGGGTCCTCCTCGTCCGGGCGGTCCTCCTCCGGGTGGTCCACCAGGTGGGCCTCTGCCAGGGGGTCCTCCCGGGGGTCCACCCCCAGGGGGTCCGGAAGGTGCAGGGGCTGGGTCGCTGTAGCCGAAGTCCATGTCATCGTCGGAGTCTATGTCACGCCATCGGCTTCTACGCTCCGTGGGTCGGCAGGGGGTGCCCTCCCTACTGCGGTAGGGGGGTGGGAGTACCTCTCCTTCCGATCCCGGAGGGGTGCTGCCGCCTCGTCCGCCGTCGGCTCCAGCCATTCCTCGGCGATGTCGGCGGTCTCGGCCATCCCCATTGCTGCAGGTGACGAAGGGGTCGGAGTCGTGGGGGTGTTCCTCCGCGGGCCTCCGTGCCCTTTCGGGGTTCTTCCCCTTGCCCTTGCGGCGGTGGCGGGTGGCAGGGCCACTGTCTTCGCTACGCCGGGAGTCTTCCCCATCCACGTCAAACTTCATCCTGGATGAGAGGTCCCCTCCGAAGAGCCTTCGAAGGGTGTCCACGCAGGACCCTCCCGGGGGTGTCTCACGCCTGATCTTGGCCTCGGCCTCCTCTATGGCTGCAGCGGTGGCCTCAGCGGCACGCCTTTCGGCCTCTTCCCGAGCCCTGGCGGTCTCGGCCTCCCGGACCTGCTGCAGCCGGGCCCTTTCCGCCTCCAGGGCTGCGAGCTCCGCCTCGGTCTTGGCGTTCTCCTCCGCGACCTTCCGTCGCGCGGTCTGGATGGCGTCCCTCCTGGCGGCGTCCGCTTGGGCCTTGGCTGCGGCCTCCGCATGGGCCAGGCCCTCCGCATGGGCCCTCCCATCCGCTTCCTTCCTTGCCCTCTCTTGGGCCAGTGCTTTCTTCAGCGCCTTCACCTCAGCCTCCTTCCGGGCAATAGTGTCCTGGGTCAGGCGGGCTTCGTGAGCAGCCGCCCCTTCCCGCGCGGGTGCCTCTGCCTCACACCTTTCCCGGGTAGCCGCCGCTTCCCATGCGGCTGCGGCCGTGGCCGCGGCTGTGATGGCCGCCACGGCCGAGGCGGTCATAGCCATGCCCTGCTCCCACTGCGCAGCCTCCTCATGGGCGATGCGGATGGCGCCCTCCACGGCAGCATTCTGCTCCGTGGCCCGTTGCCGGGCAACCCGAAGGGTGCAGGGCACCCCGCAGACGCGCTCACAGGCGCGGGCCACGTCCCCTTGCGCGGGGGCGGCGCTGCGGCTGCTGCCGCTGCTGGCCTCGCACGCGGGCCCTCCCCTGTGGGCCGACTCCACGTCGCTGCTCGGGCCTGAGCGCCTCAGAGCCAACGGACGGGGCTTGGCCTTGGATCTTCGGGCGACCCCGAAGAAGTCGCCCAGGGTGGCGGCTCCGGGGTGGTGGCCGCCATTGGCCCGCTGGGGGCTGGGGGCTGGGGTGTAGTCAGCCTCCTTGTTGTCCTCATGGAGGTCGGGGCTGAAGGCTGGCACCTAGTTTGTGTCCCGCCAGACACGCCAGCGCCTCCGCTGGTCCTGGAACTCGTAGCCCAGCGACCGGAGTTCCGTCTGGATGTCGCGATGATGGTTCACATCTTCACGGACCTCGACGTAAGAGGGGGCGCAGACGCCGTCCCCAGGCCGGGAGTGACGGAACTCCCGGCCCTCCTCCAACCCTTTCATCAACCCCCTGATGAGCGCTAGGGTCGCAACCCGGTGGGTCTTCCCAGGGCTAGCCATGGTGGCCGTGGTGGTGCTGGTGGTTGTTGATGTGGGTGCTGTTGTTGAGGCGGAAGACACAGTTGATGCGGATGCTGCTGATGGGACTCGTAGAGGTCGAAGTCCTCCTCGGCGGCAGTCCGTGATGGTCCTGAGGTTCTCGGGGTCGGGGTACTCGTTGGTCTCCTCCGGGGCCCCGAGCGGCACGCTGGGATTGGGTACCTCAGCGACGGCAGAACGCTTTTGACGCGTTTGCGTGGGAGGGCCTGGCCACGCGACGCTGCGCTGGACACGAAAGCAAGCAGGCAGGCAAAGCACTGCGCTCACAGGGGCATCCTCATAGAACAAAGCGTTCTAGGATCCTTGCCACTCTGAAACAAAACAAAAGTATGTACAAAAGCACATCAGGGTATGTACACATGTGGGTTAAGCCATTGACTGGGGTAAGGGAACCTCAAGACAATAGACACTCAATCTCAACCCATATCCCAATCTCAGGTCCCACCTCCCTAGTGGCATGCGGGTACGGGGGCTCAAACACAGCCCACGGGCCCTCCTGAACCTCCTGAAGCCTACCCAAGAGATGCTGATGAAGAAGATCCTGGATGTGGCAAGACCTATTGTGACGTATGTGGAAGGAGATTCTGGAGGAAACCCAGGTGTGGAAAAATGGTTGCATTCTACCCAATCCCGCTTGGAGGAGATGCAAAACCTGATGGAGAGCCACACCCACGCACTCTCCGAAGTGGAAAAGGCCACCGAGGACCTAATGTCCCGGGTGACATTGCAAGACAAGAGAATGGCTATCCTGAGTGGTCAAGTGGGAGATGAAGGAAAGACGTTGCAACAATTTGGTTTGAAACAAGCATGCTTGGGTGGCGCCATACAAACCACCCGTACCGAAGGCAGAGATTTGTCCCAGAGGGTGGGGAAGCTACAAGGGGTGGTAGACCAGATGCGGCAAGAAATGGAGGAGGGGATGGCCCCAAAGGGTGAGAATTTGGAGGTAGAGGGCCTACGAAAGCAAATCCACATGCTCACAGGTGTGGTCCAGCGGCAAGGGCATGTGCTAATGGCCCTCAACCGCCAACCTTCCGGGCGCCAAACCCCTCAGGATAAACAAGAGAGAGGACCTTGCCGACCAAGTGTGATACAAACCCCAATGGGCAAGCAAGAAGGGGTGGGTGCCACCCCTGGCCCTAGTGGCAGTGGACAAAGGACTCTATCCACAAGTATGGCAGTGAAAACTGAGCCCGGGACCAAGAAGGAGGGCCAGGACCATCGTCAAGATGGGGAGAGCTCCTTAGGGGATGAGTCGAGGAGGAGCAAGAGAAGAGAAAAGGCTACAAGCCCCCTCATACCCAAGAAGAAGCGTCAAGCCTTAGGGGATGGACCACCTGAAGACCGGTCGTCAAGTTCTAGTGAAGATTCAGAATCCTCCCGGAGTGAGGGAGGGAGGAGACATCCTGGGCCTGACCCAGGGGATGAGGGGGGGGCCAACCACGAGGAAGAGTCATGGGACAAGAGCATCAACCGCCTTACGGGCAGGAGATTTCAATTTCCAGAGCCCAATGCCCTCCTCTACCGCCGCAAGAAGATACAAGATGCGGGAGACCCACTCAACGGGAGTAGTGTTGAGGTGCTGGCCTTTCAAGCTATGGCATTCCAACACCATCCTATGGAGAAGCTCCTTGCCCAAAGTGTGGAGATGCCCGCCCCCTTGCAGTTGTCTAGGTCCGGATGGGCATACTTCAAACCCCGGTTTGTGGAGTATACCGAGAAGGTGGAGGACCGGTATGTCCACAAGCTGGGTGATGCTTTGTTCCGCCTACACCCTACTCCTCGTCAGGATGAGATGACCCGAACTCTCAAGGAGATGCCTGGGCCTACAAGACCTACGTTCAAGGAAATGTGGGACTATCTCATGATCAACTTTGACCATACCCCGGATGGCAAGCTACTTACCAATTGGAGAAGGGTGGTGCCTAATAAGAGGGCCAACGGGGAAGTCTCTCATGCGGATTGGTTGTGCTTCATTGAGAAGCTCAAGGTGGCTCTACTAGATTGTGGCAAGCATGTGGCGGATGTGGATGTATCGGATCACCTATTGGGATTGGTTACCCAGAAAATCAAGGACCGGGTGGACCGAGCCCAATCAAGGTATGCCCAAGACCATCACTGTGCCCGGATCTACAAGATGACCTCGGGGGATGTCTCTAAGGCCACCTTGGTGACCGCTTTGGAAAACCATGGTATTTCCCATCCTATGGTCATGGATTTTGATGGTAGTGCCGCTACCGTGGCTACTACCTCCGAACGCCGGCACCAAAGAGTCCTAGGCCTACACAATGAGGTGATCCTAGGCAACAAGGTGGCAGTGCAACATGTGAAAACTCAGATGCCTTGGCGAGAGGTGAGCAAGCTTATTGCTCAGGAATGCCGGAGAAGTGACTACCCGGAGGGACGAGAGAGCCGAGGGCACCGATGGAGTGGGAACCCCAATGACTCAGGCACTCGCCTGAGGCCTATTCACATTCGTTCCGTGACCCGAGCCCCCTCTTGTGGACCAGAAAAGCGTGAGAGCCCCTCTAAGGGAAAGGGGGGAAGAAGGGGCTCTAGCGTGCCACCCCCCCTCCGCAAGGTGAGTGTGAGGGTGCCATCCAAGCCCAGACCTAAGCTCCATGTCGCACAAGTACAGAAGGGAGGGTTTGGCAAGGGCACACCCCGATTCAGGGGAGTAGGGGAGCATGAGGGCAAGGGCCAAGAAAAGGGAAGGAATGGTCCCCTTGGGGAGAGGGGTGGAAAGGGGGGGCGTGGAAGGCCCCCTCTTGAGTGCTACACCTGCAAGAATCGGGGATTGCCCTGTGACCATTGGCACCAAGAGTGTGCTTGGTCAGGAGATTGCCCAAGGAGAGGCACCAGAACCCACAAGGCAAAGGAAAGGGAAAGGGAAAGGGAAAAGGATGTGGAAAGGGGGGAGCCATGAGGGGGCATTGACAAAGCCCTGGGGATGTGGGGGTCGGCATCTCCGGGCAGGCAAGAAGTGGGGAGGAGACTCCCGCAAGGGTACTCCTGCCCGCAAGAGTGAGATCCAATCGAAACTTGGACCCTGAGGCCCAGACGGAGGTCCAAGTGCAACTAAAATGGGGAGATGGGAGCAAGCAACCCGCAAGAGTACTCGTGGATACCGGATCTCAGAGTGCCCTAATCCGAAGAGGGCTGATCAGGGAGAAATTCCGGTACAAGAGTGCTGAACCCAAGGCCTTCTATATGGCGGATGATGCCACCAAACTAAGTGGAGGTGACTACCAAGCAAATGCAATGTGTGTAATGGCGGGCAAGAAGAAGGGTGGTGGTGGGGGTTGGGAGGTGATCCAGTTTGGGGTGATTCCCTACGAGGCTGAGATCAGCTATGACCTGGTACTGGGCCATCCCGAACTGTGGAACCTGGCGGTGGGGTTTGCCCCTCGCATGGAAAAGGGGAAGCTCTTCACCCATGCCCCCCAGCCTGAGTACTACCTGATGGATTTTGACGCTAGTTTGGTCAGTGACCCCATCACCTTGAAGAAGCTCCCGCGGGGACACAAGGTATGCCCCCCTGAGCTTGGGAATGTGCCAACATTGGTGGCAGATGAACGGTTGAATTTTGAGGAGGAGGAAGAAGCCCATGAGGAAGGGAGTGCCCACGAAGTGGATGAAGCTGGAAACGAGAAGGATGCACCCCAGATTGGGGGTGGCATAGCACCTCGATGGAGAGCACCAAAACCTAAACCGCAAAACTATGAGCCCATTGCGCAAGAACCATCGAGGCCCACAAGGAGATCACAAGCAAGACCCGACTTCTTCCAAGCAGGGATACCCCTTCCCAAAAAGGCAATCAGACCTATAGAGATGGTGGACAGACTGGGCAGGGGAATTTTGCCCACCTACGTGGCCATGCGACAAATTTCGTCGGCCACAAAAGCGGCCCCATGCTGCAAAAATGAGCATTGGGGGCTGACACGGGAACAATTTGAAGTGGCTGTACGTACAACCAGGGTACGGCCTGACTTTGATGTCTTTGACCATTCTCTAAGCTTGGCTAAAGCCCCTTTGGGTTTCCTACCTTCACAAGATGCCTTCAAAGAACCCTGGTCAGGCAGGGGAGTCCTCTGGATATGCGGGCCCTATGAGCAAATGGGCCGCATTGTGAAGAAGATGAAGGAGGAACCCGTGCGAGCCCTAGTGGTTGCCCCGGCCTGGGAGTGGAAGCCCTGGTGGGCTGAGCTATGTGCTATCACCCTGAATATGTGGGAGTTTCTGGACCCAAGTACGGGCACAAGGCTATATCAGGACGATGAGGGGAGGCAAGTCCCTCAACGGGCTTGGAAAAGCGTACTATGCCTAGTGGATACCCTGAACGTGACCATGGACCAAGGCAAGAGAACAAGAGACACCCTCACCATCCGGATGCTACGTGCCGTGGAAATGGAGGAGACGCATGAGCTTGGGGAGGCCATCTGGGAGATCAAGCACCAAGAGGCCAAGAGAACACAAGTGAGGTCTGTCATTGGGGCAGAAGGTGAATACCGAGACCCGGAAGCACTCAAGCTCAAGAACAAGCTATTGGAAGAATATGGCAAGGACGTATTGTCAGGAGACGTATCCCTGGGAGTTGGGTTACCCCCAGACTTCCGTGGTCCCTATGGAGAGGCGCATATACAGTTGGCCAAAGACTATAAACCTAAATGGCAGAAGCCCTTTCACCTGACCGGTGAACGAGAAGAGGTGATGAAGGCTCTGGTGGATGACCTTATCCAGAAGCACTTCATTGAGGAGTGCCATTCGGGTTTATGGGCCAACAACACCTTCCCGGTGCCTAAGCCTGGCTCTAAAGCCAAAATCCCGTGGAGATTGGTGGGTGACTATCGCTATTTGAATGAACAAACTGTATTAGATGAACACCCACTACCATTGATAGAGAAGGTGATCCAGGACCAAGGCCTGAACCGGATCTTCACCATCATTGACCTAAAACAAGGTTTTCATCAGATGCCCCTAGCACCTGAGTCCCGACCTTGTACCGCCTTTTGGGTGGGAAGGAAGCGGTATCAATGGAAGGTTATGCCCATGGGCATAAAGAATGCTGGGGCCTTCTTCCAGCGGATGATGGATGAGATCCTGGGTGACTTGGAGGGGATACATTGCTATATTGACGATATCCTGGTGGGATCCCGTGGAGGGAGTGACAAGGAGATGTTCACCAAGCACTACAACGACGTGCGGAGAGTCCTAGAGCAACTACGCAAATTCAAGATCATCGCTGAGACAAGCAAGGTGGACTTCTTCACCCGTAGTGTCCAATTCTGTGGACACATCTTGGAGGGCGGGACCCGCAAGCCAGCCCCAGGGAAGTTGATGGCAGTGGAAAGGTGGGAGAAGCCCACCAATATCCGAGGCTTACGAGGATTCCTGGGACTATGCAATTTCTATTCCCACTATGTCAAGGACTACGCCAAGATTGCAGGCCCACTCATGGATTGCCTTAAGGGAATATCCAAGGATGAGACCCGCAGCTCTCAAATACGGGTCCGATGGACCCCGGAAGCGGATAAAAGTTTTGGAGAACTAAAGAAAGCGCTCCTCACCGTGGTACCTCTGCAGATTATCGACTATTCTAAGAGTTTTCATATGGATACCGATGCAAGCAAGTACGCGGTTGGGGCTGTGCTACAACAAGTGGGAGAAGATGGCAAGCGGAGGCCTATTGCCTTCCACAGCCGCAAGCTGACTGGGTCTCAAATCAATTGGAGCACCCGGGAGAAGGAATGCTATGCCATCATTAGTGCCCTGGAGAAATGGGAATCCTACATTGGCCGGGCTAGAGTGGATGTGAGGACGGACCACCTCACCCTGAAGGCATGGAACCACGAGAACATCCGCAGTACCCAGGGACCCTCCCCGCGACAAGCGGGGTGGCATGAATTCCTATCCAGGTTTGACTTGCATTTGCACTACCTCAAGGGGAGCGCTAACTCAGTGGCAGACCCCCTGTCTCGCCTAGGAGAGGAGGATGAGAACTCTAGCCTAGGCAAGGGTAGGTGCCACTGGGTATACCCGTCAGACCCCTCTCTATTTGACGTGGGGATTCATGGAAGTGAGGGATCAACCCTTGAAGTGGCAAAGATCAAGGAGAAAGAAAAGGAGGCGGAGAAGACATGTGTGTACCAATTGGGGGTTGGGCCCGTTACAAGCCTCAGCAAGGGGATATTTGCGGGAGATTGGAGCCAAGAATACCCCCGTTGCCCCCAATTTGGGAAGCTCTGGTGGAGATGTCAAAATGGGAACTTCCCAGAAGACACAAGGATAGTGGGGGGTAAGCTTGTGCAAGGGGGGCGCTACCTAGTTCCTAGGTCACTCGCTAGTAAGGCGGTCCAATATCTCCATGACCTTCTACATGTGGGGTCCAGTGGCAAGGCAAGATTGCGACAAGCAATCAAGGATCGCATGATGAGCAACCTCATTGAGCCCCTTAGTGACGCCGCAGTGGAGGGGTGTTCCCACTGCCAAATGCACAAGGTACCTACCCGTGCCCCACCTGGTGGTTGCATTCCCGGACCTATGCCACACCGAGCTGGGCACCACATCTCTCTTGATGTTTTCAAATTTCCTCTTGTGGAGAGAGATGGACAGACCTATGACCAGCTCTATGTGGTCACGGATGTGTTATCCAACTTTGCCATTGCGGCACCCACTCTTAGTGTGGGGTTTGATAGTCAACGGGCTGTGGAAGTCCTATGGGATAGCTGGATATACCCATTTGGGATCCCAGCCAAGATCCGGACTGATCGTGGGCCACAATTTGTGGCAGAATGGTTCAAGGCCTTTTGCAAGAGGGCTGGAGCTATCCATGCCCTATCGCAAGCGGGCCGACACCAATCGAATGGCAAGGTGGAGATCATGGGGAAACTTATCCGTAAGGCCATCAATGTGGCAACCACCCTAGATCCGGAACGGACATGGGTGGAGGTCGTGAAGGAGTGCTTGCATGCACTCCACTGCCTCCCAGGTCCTACAGGGTACTCCCCGTATCAATTGATGACGGGAAGACAACCGACCCCTTTGGGGGAACCACCCCAAGGTGGGGTAGAGGAGGCTCCTGACATCGCTTCCTTCTTCCAAAAACGGAAGGAAATGGGGCGGCTAGCTATGGAGGCCGCCCGCAAGGTGCATGAGGAACAAGAGGACAAGTACAACCGGCGAAGAGGAGCCACCATGGAGTATGCCAAAGGGCAGCTAGTATGGGTGAAGCGGCTACGACCGGCTGTAGGAGGCAAGGACCATCCCTATTGGCTGGGACCTTTCACAGTGGTGTGCCAAGTGAGCCAAAACTCCTACTCCGTCCAATTGGGTGAAGAAGGAGTGAAGGACTTCCATGTGGATCATTTGTGCCCATACGTATCTCTAGTTGGGAGGACTATCCTGCTAGAGTATACCCGTGACCTCGAAAACGTGCGTGCCAAGGCCATAGAGACTCCATCGTACCCGGTGCGAGAGATCCTAGGGCACCGGACACGAGAAGATGGGAGCCTTGAGTTCCGTACGCGCTGGCAAGGGTTCACGAAAGATTGGGATACTTGGGAACCCGTTGAGAGCTTTGTGCCTGCGTACAATGTGAGTGGGAGGGACTATGTCAATCAACAAGGGTTGAAGATCGACGTCGCCAAGCACCTACCGCCTCCAAAGAACCCGAAGCCTAGAGGGGTTGCCGAAGAGGAGCAATAGATGCTGTGTCACTCCACTATGTGTGGCCCCTTTGTACAGATACCACCTCTCTTGCCACATCATGAGCGCCATGACCACCACAGCTAGTGGCAACACGTGCTCAATGATGCCACCCATCACCTTGGCCGCCGAGGGTAGCACCCTCGCCGAGAACCTAGCCGTCTACTTCCGCGCCCGGGATGCAGAACTCCCAACTGTGAAGCAGATGGCCCTGGACATCTGCCAAGCCCCCTCCAGGCATGAGAGAGGCAAACCCTGCAGCTATTGCAGGTGCCTAGCAGTGGCCATACACCACTACCACATCACCCAGCGACCCTGCGCATGTGGGCAATGTTGCAACTTTTTCAAGCTGCCATACACGTGCAGGGGGAGGATGGTTGCGGACATGGAGATGGATGAGGCCTAATCCCCACACCCGTTGCACCCATGACTATGCCCTCCTACCTACAGCCCAGTGTTGAATTTCGTCATGTCCTATATCTGTGTGACCCCTCTCACTATGAACCTCAACAACCCTGAGTTGGCGGTGGCACAAGAGCCTGTGCTCGAAGCCGTGCGAGCCCTCCACACTGGGGTGACCCGCAAGCCCCAGCGTATTGCGGCGTTTTGGGCACAAGCCCGCGCCGATCCCTCCATCCGGGCAGCCCTGGTCACAGAGGCTGCACCTATCACTCTACTGGAGCCCCTGCAGCACCCCGAATCTCCCGAGGGCGGTCATGTGACTGCACCACGCTTTGCCGACTTGGCCAGCGTGGAGCGGCGTGCACACTCCCCATCCCCGGTGCCAAAAGGACCTATCATTAGCCACCTACGTCCTCGCAGCTCCCTCAAGCCCCCAGTCAGCTGGTTTGGACACCCCAGGGGCTGCCCTGCGTGCCCCCTCAGCCCTACAGTGAAGGAGGAGAGTACCCCCTCTGGATCCCCTATCTACAATCCCGGGGACGCCGCTATCAAGACAGAGGAGCAGTGGCTGGACTCCTCCCAACTGGAGTCCAGGCCCGACTTCGAGCTGTGGGAAGCGCCGGCCTACGAACCCTCAGGGCCTAGTATGAAGAAAGAGGAGGAGGAGGTCGAACCCCCAGCATCCCCACTCTACGATCCCACCGATTATGAGGAGATCAAAAGTGAAAGACAACCCGTGAGGGACTATCGCCCTTCCTCACCAGCCCCAGTCAAAATGGAGGAGACGGTGGTGAAGACAGAGCCCATGGCTACCATCAAAGTGGAGGAGGAGTGGCTGGACTCCTCGCAGCTGGAACTCCGCCCTAGCCCACCACCATACCCCTCCCAGGCTGAGCTACGCCGGTTGGCTGGGGAACTCCTGAACCGGATCGGGGAGATGAGGGAATCGGAGTCCCCACAGCCCTACCCACCCTCCACACAGGTCACACCACCAAAGGGGGGGGATGACACTGCACTTGCCCCAATGGAGGAGCCCCACACCCCCGCAGCAGAAAGCTCTGCGAACCCCTGGGAGCCCCCGACGTGGACCTCCCTGCTATCACTTCTCGATGACCTCACGAGGCCCTCGCTGAAGTGGCTCACGGAGGTGGATGACATGGAGTGGCTGGAGCAATATGCTCCCATTGACTTGCATGCCCCCCCGGCCCATGTGAACGGAACCCCCTCCCCGGCTATGGGTGACGTGACGTCAATGGGGAGGGGGACCAACGGGAAGGGGGAACCCCAGGGTGGACGGTAGATAAGCAAGAAGGAAAGGACAGTGAACACCCGACCACCCTGGGTGGCGAGAAGAAGAGGGGGGAGAAGAGGGAGAGGGAAGAGACTGAGAACCCCCACCCCGAGGAACACCTCTGGGCTTACTCCATTGAAGAGGAAAACAAGAAGAAGATCAAGATCCAAGTCACCTTTGAAGTGAGCCGGGAGCTATGGGAGACGGGGGACACCGAGGCAAGAGTGAGTGTGGGGCAAGGCATCTATGATGGGCTCCTCGACTTTTGGAGGAGTAGCCAAGCCAAGAGGAGACACAATGAGTTCGTGGAGTTTTGGGACAAGGCTTAGAGAAGGAGAGTGAGTGAAAAGTAGGGAAGGGGGTGGGGGCCCTAGAGGAGCAAACCCCCACCCCAACTCTGACCGCTTGGCATGAGAGATGTATGAAGTGAAGGGGAAGAGACAAGCAAGAGAGTGAGGTTGAGGGACGAACTGCCTAAGGGCACAAGCTTCATATTTCCCTTACCGCACCTCTAACCATGCCCTCATGCCTATGGTTTCCCTTACGGGATGTTTCAATTCCATGCCCGACAGTGGCATCCTCCGCCACCGGTGCTCTACTATCAGCCTATATAAAGCCATGCGAAAATGAGCGAGCCAAAGTGTAACCTATGTCTTCGACGATGCAAGGGATGAACAAGGGAGCAAGGGAAGGGTCAAGCAGCATGTACAAGGGCTGGAGGTCAAGGGACAACGTGCCTAAGGGCCTATGCTTCTTATTTCCCTTACCTCATTGCCATCAATCAGCCCAAGTGGGTGCATGTACCTCAAGGGCCCTAACCCGGTCTCCCGGACCATTGTGCAACCCAAGAGTATGTATGAGTGTGATTGGTGTGCGTATGCACAAGCAAGAGGTGCGTGGCCAAGGAGTGCATGCCAAGGTGTTGTATGTGTAGCGCGTGTGTGCCTAGACCCAAACTGCCTAGAGCCTTTGGGAGAAGGGAGGAGAGACGTGCTAACCGCGTGGGACGCACCGCTTATCGAACATGTCAATCTGTGATCAGCGCCCCTTTTTGCCTGGCATGGGGACTTTGCGCCAATCACCCTACCTTCCCACCTGCAAGCAGATCCCACCTGCAGTTAACCGAGGGCTAAATCTCCGCGATGGCAAAGATGGCGGAGCCCTCGCAAAGCAAGGGCTGTGTGTTGTTTGCTGTGCGTAGTGTGTTGTATGTGTGGTATGTCTGGTGTATGCGTGGCATGCGTGGACAAGTAAAAACCTGATTGACGACGACCGTTACTCACCCTTAATCGAATTCCTTCAACCTGTGCGAAGTGAAAGGAGGGTGAGCAGATGTGGGGAGAGGAAGAACAAGTGAAGGCAAGCAAGGTATATATATATATATATATATATATATATACGTATGTCTATGCCCGAGGAACACATGACGAGATGCATCGTGTGACACTCACGGCGAACGCATTCAAGGGTGATATGCCATGAACGAATGCATACACAAATGGAATGCCATGCGATTGGGTTTGTGCTATTCTATTTGGTAAGTTTACCCTGGGGATTGAGGGTGTGAACCCTCATGAAAAGAAAAAAGGGGGGGGGGGCAGCGTCCCTCACCCCAGGCACGAGAGCCTTTACCTCCCAGGGGTGAGGAAGGCTATCGGCTGAGAGAGGAAAACAGGGGGTAGGGGAGTTTAACTAGGGTCCAGGGATGAAAAAGAAAAGGGGGAGAACCTGATTGGATGGCCCCACAACAGATAGCCCCCGCGTAACCCCCGCGTAACCCCCGCATAACCCATGCGTGGCCCCCGTGTAACCCCCGCGTAACCTTCGCGTAACCCGCGCGTAACCCCCGCGTAACCCATGCGTGGCCCCCGTGTAACCCCCGCGTAACCCCCGCGTAACCCCCGCGTAACCCCCGCGTAACCCCGGCGTAACCCCTGCGTAACCCCCGCGTAACCCCCGCGTAACCCCTGCGTAACCCCCGCGTAACCCCTGCGTAACCCCTGCGTAACCCCCGCATAAGCCCCGTGTAACCACCGCGTAACCCCCGCGTAACCCCCGCGTAACCCCCGCGTAACCCCTGCGTAACCCCCGCGTAACCCCTGCGTAACCCCTGCGTAACCCCCGCGTAACCCCTGCGTAACCCCTGCGTAACCCCCGCATAAGCCCCGTGTAACCACCGCGTAACCCCCGCGTAACCCCTGCGTAACCCCCGCGTAACCCCTGCGTAACCCCTGGGTAACCCCCGCGTAACCCCTGCGTAACCCCCGCGTAACCCCCGCGTAACCCCTGCGTAACCCCCGGGTAACCCCCGCGTAACCCATGCGTGGCCCCCGTGTAACCCCCGCGTAACCTTCGCGTAACCCCTGCGTAACCCCCGCGTAACCCCTGCGTAACCCCCGCGTAACCCCTGCGTAACCCCTGCGTAACCCCCGCATAAGCCCCGTGTAACCACCGCGAAACCCCCGCGTAACCCCTGCGTAACCCCCACGTAACCCCCGCGTAACCCCTACGTAACCCCTGCGTAACCCCCGCGTAACCCCCGCGTAACCCCCGCGTAACCCCTGCGTAACCCCCGCGTAACCCCCGGGTAACCCCCGCGTAACCCATGCGTGGCCCCCGTGTAACCCCCGCGTAACCTTCGCGTAACCCCCGCGTAACCCCCGCGTAACCCCCGCGTAACCCCGCGTAACCCCTGCGTAACCCCTGCGTAACCCCCGCGTAACCCCCGCGTAACCCCTGCGCAACCCCCGCGTAACCCCCGCGTAACCCCTGCGTAACCCCAGCGTAACCCTTGCGTAACCCCCGCGTAACCCCCTCGTAACCCCCGCGTAACCCCCGCGTAACCCCTGCGTAACCCCTGCGTAACCCCTGCGTAACCCCCGCGTAACCCGCGCGTAACCCCTGCCTAACCCCTGCGTAACCCCTGCCTAACCCCCGCGTAACCCCCGCGTAACCCCCGCGTAACCCCCGCGTAACCCCCGCGTAACCCCTGCGTAACCCCTGCGTAACCCCCGCGTAACCCCTGCGTAACCCCCGCGTAACCCTTGCCTAACCCCTGCGTAACCCCCGCGTAACCCCCGCGTAACCCCCGCGTAACCCCCGCGTAACCCCCGCGTAACCCCTGCGTAACCCCCGCGTAACCCCTGCGAAAACCCCGCGTAACCCCCGCGTAACCCCCGCATAACCCCCGCGTAACCCCTGCGTAACCCCCGCGTAACCCCCGCAAAACCCCCGCGTAACCCCCGCGTAACCCCCGCGTAACCCCAACCGAACCCCCGCGTAACCCCCGCGTAACCCCCGCATAACCCCCGCGTAACCCCTGCGTAAACCCCGCGTAACCCCCGCGTAACCCCCGCGTAACCCCCGCGTAACCCCTGCGTAACCCCCGCGTAACCCCCGCGTAACCCCTGCGTAACCCCCTGCGTAACCCCCGCGTAACCCCCGCGTAACCCCCGCGTAACCCCCCCGGAAACCCGCGTAACCCCCGCGTAACCCCCGCGTGACCCCCGCGTAACCCCGCGTAACCCCCGCGTAACCCCCGCGTAACCCCAACCGAACCCCCGCGTAACCCCCGCGTAACCCCCGCGTAACCCCCGCGTAATCCCCGCGTAACCCCCGCGTAACCCCCGCGTAACCCCTGCGTAACCCCCGCGTAACCCCCGGGTAACCCCCGCGTAACCCATGCGTGGCCCCCGTGTAACCCCCGCGTAACCTTCGCGTAACCCCCGCGTAACCCCCGCGTAACCCCCGCGTAACCCCGTGTAACCCCAGCGTAACCCTTGCGTAACCCCCGCGTAACCCCCTCGTAACCCCCGCGTAACCCCCGCGTAACCCCTGCGTAACCCCTGCGTAACCCCTGCGTAACCCCCGCGTAACCCGCGCGTAACCCCTGCCTAACCCCTACGTAACCCCCTGCGTAACCCCCGCATAACCCCTGCGTAAACCCCGCGTAACCCCCGCGTAACCCCCGCGTAACCCCCGCGTAACCCCCGCGTAACCCCCGCGTAACCCCCGCGTAACCCCTGCGTAACCCCCGCGTAACCCTTGCCTAACCCCTGCGTAACCCCCGCGTAACCCCCGCGTAACCCCCGCGTAACCCCCGCGTAACCCCCGCGTAACCCCTGCGTAACCCCCGCGTAACCCCTGCGAAAACCCCGCGTAACCCCCGCGTAACCCCTGCGTAACCCCCGCATAACCCCCGCGTAACCCCTGCGTAACCCCCGCGTAACCCCCGCAAAACCCCCGCGTAACCCCCGCGTAACCCCTGCATAACCCCCGCGTAACCCCCGCGTAACCCCCGCGTAACCCCCTGCGTAACCCCCGCGTAACCCCCGCGTAACCCCCGCGTAACCCCCCCGGAAACCCGCGTAACCCCCGCGTAACCCCCGCGTGACCCCCGCGTAACCCCCGCGTAACCCCCGCGTAACCCCCGCGTAACCCCAACCAAACCCCCGCGTAACCCCCGCGTAACCCCCGCGTAACCCCCGCGTAATCCCCGCGTAACCCCCGCGTAACCCCCGCGTAACCCCCGCGTAACCCCCGCGTAAACCCCACGTAACCCCCGCGTAACCCCCGCGTAACCCCTGCGTAACCCCCGCGTAACCCCCGCGTAAACCCCGCGTAACCCCTGCGTAACCCCCGCGTAACCCCCGCGTAACCCCTGCGTAACCCCCGCGTAAACCCCCGCGTAACCCCTGCGTAACCCCTGCGTAACCCCTGCGTAACCCCCGCGTAACCCCTGCGTAACCCCCGCGTAACCCTTGCCTAACCCCTGTGTAACCCCCGCGTAACCCCTGCGTAACCCCTGCGTAACCCCCGCATAACCCCCGCGTAACCCCTGCGTAACCCCCGCGTAACCCCCGTGTAACCCCCGCGTAACCCCCGCGTAACCCCCGCGTAACCCCAACCGAACCCCCGCGTAACCCCCGCATAACCCCCGCGTAACCCCCGCGTAACCCCTGCGTAAACCCCGCGTAACCCCCGCGTAACCCCCGTGTAACCCCTGCGTAACCCCCGCGTAACCCCCGCGTAACCCCCGCGTAACCCCCGCGTAACCCCCCCGGAAACCCGCGTAACCCCCGCGTAACCCCTGCGTGACCCCCGCGTAACCCCCGCGTAACCCCCGCGTAACCCCCGCGTAACCCCAACCGAACCCCCGCGTAACCCCCGCGTAACCCCCGCGTAATCCCCGCGTAACCGCGTAACCCCCGCGTAACCCCCGCGTAACCCCCGCGTAACCCCCGCGTAACCCCCGCGTAAACCCCACGTAACCCCCGCGTAACCCCCGCGTAACCCCTGCGTAACCCCCGCGTAACCCCCGCGTAACCCCCGCGTAACCCCTGCGTAACCCCCGCGTAACCCCCGCGTAACCCCTGCGTAACCCCCGCGTAAACCCCCGCGTAACCCCTGCGTAACCCCTGCGTAACCCCTGCGTAACCCCCGCGTAACCCCTGCGTAACCCCCGCGTAACCCCCGCGTAACCCCTGCGTAACCCCCGCGTAACCCCTGCGTAACCCCTGCGTAACCCCCGCGTAACCCTTGCCTAACCCCTGGGTAACCCCCGCGTAACCCCCGCGTAACCCCTGCGTAACCCCCGCGTAACCCCTGCGTAACCCCTGCGTAACCCCCGCGTAACCCCCGCGTAACCCCTGCGTAAACCCTGCGTAACCCCCGCGTAACCCCCGCGTAACCCCTGCGTAACCCCCGCGTAACCCCCGCGTAACCCCCGCGTAACCCCTGCGTAACCCCTGCGTAACCCCCGCGTAACCCCCGCGTAACCCCTGCGTAACCCCGGCGTAGTGTCAGCAACAGAAAATGACACCCGCCCTTCCCTGTTGCAATACACATGCGGTGCATACGTTGGATGCCTGAACATCCTCTCCAAAACAACGTCCTCCCTGGGGAAGGAACCGCACCGCACTGGCGGTGACCGCGGTCCCAAACCCGAGTCAGGCTCTGACGCTCACCCTTTCTTGATTAACGACTCCGCGCGGCCCCTGCACATGGGGCACTTCGCGTCAGGCTGGTCATTCAATTCGGTGGCGCAGTCATTGCAAAGGCACAGATGCCGGCAGGGGAGGATGACCACGTTGCGCTCCTCACACAGGCAGATCACACACATATTGTCCTCGGTGTCCTGAAGGAGCAGGCGTGCTTTGGGGTCCTAGGGCGACTGACGTACTCGTACACCGACCTGGATGCCCACAAGAATTATAAAACTGTGTCCGCGTTACTTTTGGGTACAACGCTTTCTTCGGGGGGAGGGGGGGGTTGGCACAAGGCCTCGGTATTCGGTTGTTTGCCTTTGGCGGCGCCTACTGGCCTCTCGCCACTGCTCATTCTGACCCTCTGTGTGCCCGAACGTGTTTTGGTTGTGTCAACGGAGCCCCCGGATGACTTGTCCTGTTTGACTACTCCGGGGGTTGGCTGTCCCGGAGACGGGGCTGTGGCCCGTGCCGTTGACCAGGGGCATCCAGATGCACACTCCGAGTCCATGCGGGGGTTTGCCGACTCCAGCACTGACTTGCGCGCGCTGGGGTGTGCATCTGCAGGATAATTTTCCTGACAGGGGCTGCTTCGGGGGGGGGGGGGATGAATGGGTCGGTGTCGCGGGTGTAGGGAGGGTATGGTAAGGTTGTCGAGAGGTGTCGAGAGGTGCAGAGAGCATATGCGGGCACAGAGTGGGTGTTGAGAGGGTGGATAGAGTGCAGAGAGGTTGAAAGGGTCGATTCCTTGCGAACAGACCCCTGCCCCGCACACAATCGATCACACGTGTTGACGACGCGCAGACGGCATCCCAACGTGAACGCGTCAGCGGCGCGCCAGTTTGATGCGCGTGTGAGTGGGCTTAACCGGCAAACCCCCGGGTTTATGCGTAGCTCCCTTCGCAATCTCTATATGAGGGACTCCACAAACTCCCGCCCCATTTTACCCCTGCACCACCCCCTCCGTCAAAAATGTTGCTTCTCGTCACAGGGTCACGGGGCCTCAACGACACAACCTTCCCCTGTATCTAAAAACAACAGCTTTGACGAAGACCAAGCAAGACCTATACTGTTGACCGTGTGTGACAAAACACTTTGTTAAAATGGGCTCCAGTTGTAGCACTGAGCAGCGGCAGGGTAGGCGAAGAGTAAAGCAGTGCACGACTTGTGGCCGCGGTGCACAGCTTGTGGCCGCGGTGCACGGTGATAGATTGTAGCAGCAGTGATACGCTGGGAATTTTGGAGACACGAAGTGACAGCTGACAGCCTGAACTCCCTGATGTGGTGCTCTATTCCCCTGTGTGACATTCCGTCTGGTTGTTGCTCCTTTACGGGGCCCTGGACAATCACCCGTTCTTCCCTTCGCATGTTGCGTCGGGTCGCTGCTTTCTGTCGGCCGCTGCGGCCGGTGCTCCTGCTGGTGTCATTTCCGCGTTCGTGGAGCCCAGCGATTGGTGTGTTGGGGCTGTGCTGGATGTGGCGGGATGTGCCGTTTGCGTGTCAGCGGCGCCCAATACCCTCTCTGCACCCTCTACCCAAGCAGCAGCAAGTGCTGGGGCCCATGTGGAGAGTGGCCCCAAGAAATTCTATCAGGGATGCCATGTACACAATTGTGGATGCAGCAGGGGGCCTCCATCCTCGTCCATGCATACAGAACCAAAAGCCTTCACTTTCACCACCAGCGTCTCTTTCTGTGCCCACCCGCGTGCCTCCCTCTGGCAACCCCAGCTCCTCCGCCTGTACCCGCCCGTGTGCCCCTATGCCGCCCTTGTCATCGCTGTCTGTTGGATCCACCAACCACCTCTGAAGCCCCTGGGGCCCTAGGGCTCCACGTGGTCCCCGCCCATGCCTCCCTGCAGGCATCCCTCGACGATAAGCATTAACAAGCACACACCGCCGCGCTGCCACCGTACACCTCGTGCAAATCGAATACACAGCCATCTGTCTGCAGCCGCTGCCGCACCAACTGCGTGGCCATGTTTGAGCCCGCCTTGCGCTTGAGGGCACAATATGTGTAGTGGATGTTATGGCCTGCGAACACGGCACGATGCAGTGTGGATGGCACAATGGCAGAGCTTCATTTCAGAAGGGCAAAGGCTTGAAGAGATGCACCCCCAAATACCTGGAGCACCGGCATATTCTTTTAGGCCCCTGTTGTGTGTCATCTGTTTGCTCTAAGGGACGGGCAGGGATGTATTAGAAGAGGGTCTGGCACCCAAAAATTGTGTACCAAAAATCACCCGACAGGATTTTTCCAATGGCAAAGTCCGTATTCGTTGGCTGGAGTTGCTCCTGTCGCTTGTACCGCTCCTGCCTTCATCCGACATGTCTTCCGGTTAACAGCTTTTAACCTGCTCTTACTTGTGGCCGCTGTCATTTTTGGGTTTCGGATGGGAAGTCCAGGCGTCAGAACACTTGCAAGGGTCCCTGTGGGTTGCCACGGCCAGAATTAATGCGGGGTGGTGGGCCCACTGTGAGCCCACTCAAAAGCTGCACGCCCTCTGTGCGCCCTAGATGCGCTCTTCCTGCGCCTCCGTGCAAAATAGGAGCGTTTGGGTGGGGGTCGTACCCAGGGAAGAGTTAGAATGGCCGTAGACCATAGGAGGAGGGGGTGGTTACCCGAAAGAATGTCACACAGGGGCGGGTAACCCCCCTCCTGGACCCCTCCTGACCAAAATGACCATAGTGGGAAAAGAGGATGCCCAGGGCCCCGTAAATGAAGAGCAGGCAACATCGGGTGTGATGCTGTTTGCAGCATATCACGTTTTGGGTGTCACGGACCATTGCATGAGGTGGGACACTGCCAAATTTGCATGACTTAACCCCTGGGGCCGTCCTTTGATGAAAAGATCAAACAAAAGACTGCGGCGCTGCAAACCCGAGGCACCGTTGCAGCCTCTGGTTCGTTTTCGGGTGGACGGGGCCTAGTATTTCTCCGCCGGGTTGTCTACTGTGCTGGACTGACGGCAGGGATTCGGATGGTGATTCAGGCCTTCCTCAGCAGCATAGACGCCTGGAATCAAGGAAGAATGCGGGATGACGCGTGACAATTGGGGAAGTTGAAAATGGGGGCAATGGGAAACAGCAACAACACCATTTCCTCCATTTATCCACATCCCCCCCTGGGGATTCTGTAGACTTGGATGGCTCTTTATGGATAAAAACGGGAAATTAGATGAATTGCCTTCATTCCTATCTGCAAACCACAATGCTTGTTGCACCACCAGAGGACTGCAGGAGACCGCGGCGGCAGCTTCGCGTGTGCCTCGGCTTCAGGCCTTTGCCAAAGGATCTTCCGTTCACACCAGGTGTCCTAGATTTTCACAATTGGGGTCGTCTTATAAACAGGCTATAAAATACGAGGGATGCCCGTCCCTTTACTGTGCCCTAGTTCTACCTTCCTCCTTCCTGCTACGTCTGGGCGGTTGAGGGTTGCAAAGAGCTGTAAACCGTATGAGAGATTTGGGGGTGATGTTGTTGAGAGCGTTGAGAGACACAATGAATCGAGGGTGGTAAAGTGGGATTGGTTGAGGCTTTGCGTGGAGGGGACAGCAAGAATGAAAGGACCGGAGGGTTCAAGGAAATCCCGCTTGTGTTGCGAGTTCTACGATGACATCAACACAACAAACCTGGGAACACGTCTGGGACCTTGTAACTGATGGCGACGACCACAGGGTAATTGTTGGGAAACACGGAATTGACAGCAAGCTTAGATGTGCCCCAAGGCTCAAAATAGCTCATGTCAAGGATGGGTTGTCTGGACTGTAAGCAAGAATGGAATGTGGCTTCTTGGGGTGGTCCCTTTGGCTAGCATGCTCTTGGTGAATGAGTTGCGAGCTCCCCGTTTGACACCAGTTCTTGTGTCCGTTACATCCGTTTCATGGTGTCCTTGATTGGCATTTGTCGTGATGGCCCGACGTTGCAATTCACAGACTTCGTGCCGCTCGCCTTGTTGCTTTGTTTCGTATTCCCAGTGTGAGCAAGCAAAAAGCGAGACAAAGGCAAACACTGCTCACTGGACCATAGGCGAAAAAAATAGACACTCAGAAACCGTCTATTGTTGCTGATGGGGTTCTAGGCTCCTTGCCGCACCCCAATCGTTGTACACTGTTACACTGAGCCGGTCGAAATGTGCCATAAATCCAGTGCACTTTGTTCCACTTGCATCATATTGAAATACACCACCATTGCATTGTGCTACATCCCTTGTGCTACAATTGTTTCGCTCTTTTTTTTCTCTTTGCTACGCTTTGTTAAAATCCTCGGTTTACTTTATCATAAATGTAGGCCGTCAGGTGGCAGTGGGCTGCAAGCACGCAAGTGCTAAAAACAGCCCCAATGTTCCCACAGATTTTTATGATACAGGTGTAAAGCAGAGATAACACGCTCATCTTGGGTCCATGTATTGCACAAAACGTGATGCTCACACATGTTACGCACGTGGTTACCTTATCCTTACTGGCATACGTTGTATGACGCGTCGTTCATTTCTCGTCGCGTCGATGAATACGAAAAAGAATTCCTACACGATCATAATCTTGACTCTGTACTCACGCACTCACGTACTACATCTACGTTGCACTCTACTTACATCCTCAGCACTCGGGGACTTCCGGGCGGCGGGCATTCGTTGCAACCCTACACAATGTAAAACTTTTGAGACACCCCTGGTTTCGCAAAAACAGCAACATAGCATACTTGGAGTGCAACAAAGTGTAAAAGGATTGTGACAAAGTGCAATTGGAGTGTAACAAAATTCCACAAAAGACTGGAGTGTAATGGGGGTGTGACAAAGTGTTATGAAATGTAACAAAATGTACCAAATTAGAATAAAGTGCAAAAGAGTGTTACAAAGGGTGCACAACATAGTGCAACTAGGGTGTCACTACTCCTCGGGACCTCGGAGAGCAAGTGCATCCCCGTGGTCACAATGTCGCAAGCCAAAACAAGAGTGCACACCCCGTTGCAAATTTGTTACAACCACTTTGTTGCGCCATCGCCACCATTGGATGCATTTTGTTACACCCCAACCGCACCATGCTGAAATCGCACCCCATTTTTTTGTGGACTATTATCAAAGTGCAATTTGCAAAGTGTAGCCACCTTGCAACCGAAGTGTGAAAGGGTGTTCCAAGGAAGTAGCAAAGTGTAAATGCTACATTTGACTCGTCTCACCCGCTACACAACCCCATGCCGCCAACAAGAACACACCATCCTTTGCCCTCCCTAACAGTCTCGGCACTTTTGACAAACACACTTGACTAGCCATCGCTTCGCGGTATGATAGCCCCTTCCCGGCCGAAAGTTTCACAGGCTCAATTTTGTAGGGATTGTTCGGCTGCTGAGGGGCAAAGAAAGCCCCGTCGCTCTTTAAAGTCTCCGTGACCGCAAAGTAGACGGTCACCTGAGGCACAAGAGCAAGCACATGGGAAGGCCGCTGTACTTGTTGTTCCGAAACTACATTGCGTGTCGAGGATGTTGTGCTGTTACCGCTCTCCATCCCCTCATAAGTCCTTTTTGCACTCTTTAAGAACCTCAACAACCCTCAACATCCCTCTAAACCCTTATTTCTCCATACACTTTAGGTAGCTACGTCCCTACACCTTGTGGACCATTTCGCTCCTTGTCATTTCTCTCCTCGTCATTTGTGCCCGCATGTCGTCGTGAGCACATAAGTTACCCACATAAGCCGCCACGAAATGAATGAATGAATGAACCAAGACTCGCCCAAATCTCAACGATTGTTCATTTGGTTGAATATTTGCCGCAAAAGCGTTTCTGTCACACCTCGCAATCAACCGTACTATCGATTTTGAAGTCAATGAGCATCTCCTTCCTCGACTCGTCGCCATATGGCTCTAATTTGACCGAATCCGGTTGTACACAAGACATGTTTTCGATGCGTGCAACAGTTTGTAGTTGGTCCTCATTGTCGGCAGTTGCACTCTCAAAGCTTCCATTGCCCACGGTCCCATGTACAGGTCCTGGTCCACCTTGCATTTGGCTTGGGCCTTGTTGCAAGGGTGATGGCTGCGACGCATTTGGGGGCGGTGGCGGTGGCGGATAAGTTGGTGCTTGCGGCCAAGGTGACTGTTGTGGATACGGTTGTTGTGGATATAGTTGTTGTGGATATTGTTGTCGTGGATGCGGCGGGTATTGTGGATGTTGTTGTTGTTGTTGTTGTGTGCATTGTGGATACGGTAGGTGTTGTTGGGGATATGGTTGGGGTGGATATGATTGTTGTGGTGGACAAGGTTGCGAATGTGGAGGTTGTTGTGGTTGCGGGTATGGTTGTTGTTGGGTCGGATACGGTTGCGCTTGGTGCCATGCTTCTTGTTGATTAGTTGGCGGTGTCGATTGCAAATGCTGCACGGCATCCTTGGATGTTCCGCACCCCATGACGTGCGGCAACGGCAAACAAAGGAGGGCACGGAAAGAGCCGCCTCGCACTACATTTCCTCTGCGCAACGTGACAGCGAGGAAAAAGGTAGAAGTAGTGGTAGTGGCAACGGGCAACAACCAAAATGGGATCGTCGTGGTGGCATTCGTAGTCCGTACGGATGTCCTCGTAGTTGTTGCTAGCAACTTTTTTCCCATCGTTCCCCCTTGCCCTTATCCTTGTACTAAACTTAACACGCGGTCGTGACTGGTTTGCATTTTGTGTCCGGTTCGTGAAGTAGCGACCGGGTACAAATGGTACAAAATCCATGTTGTGCTCACGAACACGATGTAACATTCACCGAAGGACATCGGGTCCCGTAACGTGGGTCACACAAGAGATCTCTCCCTCTCTCCCCAAGCCGATGAACGCTCGCGCGGATGCAACTTCTCTTCTTTAATGTCGGAATCCGGAACAATTGAAGCTCAACGTTTCTCAAGCTTGCGGCAATCAACATGTGCGTGCATACGCAACGAGTTGATTGGGACGGATGTGTGGACACATCATGGACATAGCCATCCCAATGTACATCAACAAAAAGAGTAAGGCAAAGCAAACGAGCGTTCCCATGACAACCGCAAATGTAAGCGTACGTTAATTATGGGTTACAATTCATCGTGAACTCATTTGTTGCGAACATTCAAAGATGCAAGCACTCACAAAGCTTCAGGTGTTCCCTCTTTTCCACAGCCTTTCGCGCTGCCACGGCCGGCTCGAAGCCCTTGAGTTAAATGTCTGAGTTTGCCTTCACGTTCATTTACAAGCCTGTCCTGCAACCCGGGTCTCTCCCTGAATAAGGGATCACCTGTGGTGTGGAAACCTATTCCAATTGGTCAGGTTTTGTAGATCGCGTGAAGAGTAGAGCCCTTGAGTTCTTTTCCCTTTACATACACATGTGCATGGTGTTCACATGAAGTGTCGTGCTTACTTCCAATTACGTTTGATGTCCGAAAGCAGTGTGTTGTTATGGGCGTGAGCAATTGTTGCTTTCTCTTTGCCCGCTGAAGAGGTCATCAAAATAGAATTGGTAGTATTGTGGAAATGCTCTTCTTCTCGAATGATGAAGGGCCAGATTGAAGTTGAAGTGAAGGGTGGCAGTGCGGTAGTCGCGAACGGAAAGAGGAATCGGGTTTGAAAATTAGACCAGACATGTGCGAATCACACATACGCAACCTTTGGGAAACTTGTGACAGCGGCACTTTGGGGACACTTCACGCCTAGTCAAGGAAGCATGCACAAATTTTCTTCTGCAGATTTTCGCGGAGAAGCAAGCAATATGCGGATATTTGATATGCGGAAGTCTGTGTCGATGGCTTCAGAGCAACGAGGGGATTCCACCCTACAAGAAACACCTTGTCAGCCTTTCAGAAATGGCACTTTTTAAACATCACTATAAAAATTGTGTCACTGAATGTAAACTGTACCTTTAAGGAAAACCTTGATGACTTGATTTGTGCACGTTCCCGAACTCCCTCCTGCCATGCAGAGCCGGGGCAGGAGTCTGAAGGAGTCTTTTCTCTCCCGCAGGAGGCGCCTCTGGTTTTTCACGACCTGCAGTTGATGCAGTTTATGCAGACCGAACAGCTTATGCAGTTCGCGCAGTTCGTTTTAGTTTACCAGAAGAGCGGTACAGACGGGTCTGGACCGGTCCTTGAACAAACCGCGTAAAACGATCTAAACGGGCTGGTCCGATCATTTCGAGCAGTTTATGCAGTTTATACAGTTCACATCAAAAACGGGTATAAACAGGTCGAACCGGTCGGACCGCCCAGTTTGGCGCGTTTTATGCAGTTTGTTCAAAGACCGGTTGGAGTTTCACAGCATGCAGCGTGGAACTCCGCAGCCGCAGCCGGGCGTCGCGAGCGCGGGAACCGCTGTGTAACTGAAACATAAACCACCACAAACAATTTATAATCTAAAAATAAGCCCAGTTGGAAATTTTGCACCTCCTTCGGTATGGTGTCGATTACTCCCGGATAAATCCCCCACGCCACGCAACGGGTGCAGGGCGGCGCAGCTGGCGCGAGGAAGACTCCCAGAGGCGCCACTCGCAATGCGGGGAGCGGTAGGGGTCCGTGCTCAATCACCCATTGAGACCGGTGACACCGGTACTTTTTCTGTGCCATTCCCTCAACTGCACACCCCAGCGGCGCGGTGGGCGATCGGTGTATCGGCTGCGTCGCCAGACCGCAGGCCATCGCTGCAGGGAGCAGGGATCGAACCAACGCTGTGGCATTTTTAATGCCGATTTCACAGTACATTACTGCCGAACGTGCGCTAAAAAATCGCGATATGCCAGCTTTCTTGATTTCACAAGTTTAGAAACAGACTTTTTCCACAATTTCGGAAACTTCTGTACATACTACTCTGATTGTCTTTTTTTCCTGCATGCATTGACCTATTTTTTGTAACAGTTTGATGCACTTTATTTCCACCGATGTACTTCGGCCGGCACCATGGTTTTTTTACAATCTTCGAAAAAATGACGTATAATTTTTATCATTTTTTATCAGCATTTGCAATAGGAGCAGGCAGCAGAGTTGGTCTAAGATGGAGATCGTAAACAGTGGAATTCTGCGCAGGCATCGTTTCGAACCCTAGCGCAGTCAAGTTTCTGGCGCGACTGAGTCATGACTGAGTCACCAGTCACGATCGCCGGTGAGTGACTCGAGTCAGTCATCAGTCATCGATTTTTTGACTCAGTCAAGTCTCAGTCACCGCCTGTCGATTTTGACTCAGTCAACCCAGCACTGGGCAGGAGTCTGGCCGCAGCGGTTGCCTTCGTCATCTCATCTTTGGGCCACTTTGAAACTATGCCCAAGATATGTGGCATCAAATGGTAATCTAGCGGCAATTTCACGAAATTTTTCCAGCATTTTGCCAAAGAGCAACATCTCCGAAAAATTGGAACTGCAGATATGGGGTTTTCGTGCCGTTTTCTCCGAGTCTCTGTATTTGGGAACGTTGATAGACAACATGTGTAAAAGAATGACATTAAATTTCTTGGAATGTAAAGAGAGCTTCACGTCGACGGGTTCGAACAAACATCTGAAATTGTCGTTTCGTGCCGAAGTTTTTCAATATGGGAGACGCAAGTATTCGGTCAAGCAACGATGACACAGATTATTGCTGTTGTCTCACCACTACAATAAAAACAATTATGATGCACATAATGTGAACGGCATTCTTCGAGTTACGAGTTAAAGATGGCAATATTGCATTGCGGTTGCCTTCGTCATCTCATTTTCTGGCCACTTTCAAACTATGCAGAAGGATTATGGAATCAATTGGTGCTCCGGCGTGCCAATTTCACGAAAATTGTTCCTGCATTGTGCGAGTACTTCGAAGGACCAACGTCACGGAAAAAGTTGAGACCGCGGACATGGGCTTTCCGAGTCTCATTCTTTGCGAACATTGCTGGACAACATGTGACCCAAAACTACTTTTTGACCGTCGAATTTTGAACAATAAAATTGGAATACTTAATGGTTACAAGCAAAGTTGGTTGAAAAACGAGTTCTCGAGTTTGTATCTATGCGCGGAGTGTTGGCAACGCGAAATTGTTGTTTGCATCACGACAAGACTTTTTTTGAATTGGAGTGTGTGACCACAATAATAATCGTCTCATCGTTGTTTGACCGAATACTTGCGTCTCGCATATTGAAAAACTTTGGCACGAAACAACGATTTCGAATGTTTTCGGTCAAAGCCGTCCACGTGAAGCTCTCGTTTCATTCCCAGGAAATTCACGTCACTTTTTTACGCGTGTTGCCCGCATGGACTTGGTACGTCGTGTGTGTAGAAGAAGTTGTTGTCGCGGTTCGACGACGAACAATAACGCCGTTACCAACTCGACAAATTGAACGTAGAAGAAGTTGTCGTCGCGGTTCGACGACGAACAATAACGCCTTTGCCAACTAGGAACCGACAAATTGAACCTATACGAGCGCTAAGTCCAAAACACTACGACTACATGGTTGTGTCAAATGTATTGTTACCAGCGAACCATGTCGCGGAGCTATCCAGGAGCTATCGAGAATAAAGGCGCACGTGACAAATACAAAGAAAAATTTTCACAGAAATACAATTTAGCCCCACCGACATTTCCATGAGAGAGCCGCGTGTTTTGAAGACCAATGTGGATAGTTACCGAGAATTTCTGTAGGTTCGGTCACTTGGTTGCAACCACTTCACGAGGGCATGTAGATATCTTTATGCCATTGATGGCTTTGTTTGTACATGGGCATAACGGCCGTCATGCCTGTCGAAGTAGTTTTTGCACGTTGCACGTTTGCCTTCGCGGCATTTGACCTTTTTTGCGTTTTTGTGTGCGTGCTCTTGACGTGGTGGCGGAAGACTCGGTGCCGGAAGTGTTTCTAGGATCCATTTCTCCTTATTTTCTTTCGTTCTTTCGTTCCTTTGTGCCCCGTTGTTTAACCTTTATCTTTCTATCGCTCACTTTCTTTTTTTCTCTCTAGTAATTTTCGCATCTGCAACTTTCTTCTTCTTTTTCGTCCACCCCTTTGTGACTCATCTCGTTTTTTGTTTTTTGATTGTCCTCCACCCCTTTGTAACTCAACTCGTTTTTTGTTTTTTGATTGTCCTTTTGGGGCTCTTGCAACGATCGCAAAAAATTCAAACTGAAGACTAAGTTTGTGCCGCTTTGTTTCAGGTTGTTTCAAACATTTCGATTCGTAGTTTTGCCTACGATCCACACCTGTTGGCCAAACCCAAGAACAATGTGCCTCGAAAATTGGATGCACGATGCGACACTCATGTAAATTTGACTTCCTCATACACGTTACACGCTATCCCTATCCTTTTGCTGTCCTTAGATGATCATGGTGTACCACATACGCCTCCTCGTCCCCCTCCTCGTTGCGTACCTGGCAACCGGAGCCCAATTCAATTCAGGTCGGGATTCAGACGCAGAACCGAAGATGATCTACACAAAGGACGGCGGGAGGCGCTTGCGGCTCGGTGCTTTGTTCGATGCCCGCACTAACCAGCCTGTTCCAGGGTTCTTGTGGGACCAAGACACAATCGAGCGCAATACGGTCGTGACGAATGCAAGCTTCTCCCAAGTCAGCTTTGCGTTGTCGGACAGCCTCAGAGACAAGAAAGAGTTGATGGACATTAATTTTGAGTTGGCTCTCTCCGGGATGATTAGCGTATTGAAAGTTAGTGGCTCGGCTTCGTTTGGGTATTTTACCGACAAGCAACGCACGAACAACGCAGTTCGGATGACCACAAAGTACGCAGTGCGAACAATCAAGCAAACCATGGTGTGTGGATGATAGGGACGGGTCATGGAAAGATCCTATTTCGTGGGCCCCACAAATTCTTCGATGTTTTGTCGGGTTTGTTTTGTGTCACCACGGAAACAGAAGTGGAACCCATCCCCTGTGACCAAAATGGCTCGCTTGTGCCCGTGCGCTATGCTCCTTCCCTTTCCGCATTCCGGCATCCCGGGGCATCGCTAGGGTACTCACGAGCGCTTCTTCGGCGTTTGTTTTCGGTTCTTGCTTTATTTTGGTTGCACAAGTTGCTTTCTTGTATCCGGCTCGTTTTGCAGTGACGGCATTCACATATCAGAATTGAGGTTTTCAAGGTACCCAGTCACTCGTGAGGTGGCTCACGAGCTGCCCACTTGTTCCCGCCATGCAATGCACCAATCCGAGCAATGCAAAGACCAAAGAAGACAGCCACAGATGTTGCAACAGTTTCTGTGACGAGGGCGTGTGCATAAGAGACGTTGGTGTGCATGTATTAAACGACACATGTTCTCTCATACTTTCCTTAATGGCAAACCACATTGCACGTGCACATGCATTCTCGACACGCCCAAAAACACGTATGAGAAAAACAGTGGCACATCATCCAAACCCACTCTACAGTTACACTCTGACATGGTACTCATGGGAGGCGACCGAACGGCGGGCATGGGAGCCGTGAGGGCGTCCCCCATGGGGCCCCACCGTGGCAGGGCCCCGGGGGGTTTTCTTTACAGTGGTTCCAATTGGTCATGTATGGGCAGGCCCCACTTGAGTGCACACGTTTTCGAAAATTGGGCTCCCACCAAGGCCTGGGGTATCTCATTTCCGTGTACAGCGCCTTGTATGTCTGCAAGTTCCTGTGTACCGCTGTTTTTTCACGGCATTGGGGATCATGGACGTCAGTCGCATTGGGCGGCATTTTCCTTGCCTGAGATGGTGTTGACTTAGATTCTTTGGACAGTAGATCACGTACGGATATGGGGCAGTCACCCAAGCGGGTTGCGTAATGTACAATCCAGGAACTCAATTTCGTCCGCCACCTGTTCTAATGCAACCTCCATACCAGTGAGCTGTTTGAAAGCATCGAACATTTTTTCCAGCTGTACACTTTTGTCGTCTGTCTCCGACAAGGCCAGTAGGACCATCAAGTCGTCCCTGTACCTCACCCACAGAGTGTCCAAAATGGAGGGCAGTGTCTTTGTGCATCCTCTGAAAATCAACACCAGTGATGCTACCAAGTGATGCCACCTGTGCACTGCAGGAGACGAGAGTGCCAGAAAACAGGTGTCAATTCGTTTTGCGGTTTTCTTGTGCATTATCCAAGCAACCGTCCCCCTGCTGCAGGATGTATTCGAATACGATGCCATGAAGAACATCAACCAAATTGTAATGGGCAGTTGTGATAACCAAGCCAAGGACGAGTGCAAGCTAGCCACGCACGTGGTCACTGGTGTGACTTGGGGGGCGGACACGTACTCCTTGTTTGAGACGACATACAAGAATAACGTCGACAAGAGGGACATCGAGCTCGCCCTCGCTGCCAAACTCGAGCTCCCGATCCCAGGCTTTGGGGCGGAGGGTTCCGGCGCTTTCGAATTGAACGAGAACGAGGCTGAAACCTCCACAAGGACAACAGTGAAGATCTACGGGGACCTCTTGATCAATGACGAGATCCCAACCGATCCAGACGGTGCTATCGCGTTCATGAAGTCACTTCCGGCGCGAACTATTGGCGACCACCAAGGTGTGCCAATGGAGATCGAATTGACACCGTTGGTCTGGCTCAATAGCAAGGCTGGGAAGTTGATGAGGGAGATCGCGAATGATATGTTTGAGGAGCTGGTCCAGATTTATGAGTCGTTCGATGAATCGGAGAGGACGCTTTTGGATCTCATCTCGTGTGTGCCTTCACCGCTATCCACCCACCTTTCCTTGTACTGTGGACCAGCATGATAGTGTCCCTAGAGTGCCATGCAGTCCATCGGCACCCAAACACCGGATGCAACTTGAAATTACGATGGGGACTGTACACTGCTGGGGTGCGGTGTTGGGAAGGGGGCTGGCATTGCTGGAGAAAAAACACCATTTGCAGCAGTGCGCCGTTTTGTAACAGTTAGGTTGTCCCTACCAGAGCTGTCTGTTTACCCGAACTCACACACACACACACAACTACTTGGAACCAAATAGTGCGGCTAGCATTTGTTCCCCACCATTATGCCCCTTTGTTGTCCCTTCCAAAGCAGGGCCCCTACTTTTCGTAGGTAGGCAGTTGAGCTTTGCAGCTTTGATTGGTCTATTTTCTCCAACCAAGGTTGGGGCATTGGGCAGTGAGCAACTCCTGGTCTGGGGATACCTGAGCTATCGACGAGGACCACCTCCCCAAATGGCATGCCAAGTATCCCAAACAACATGGCTCTTGGTGGTTTGCCCTGTGTTACTCATGCCCTGGTCCCTCCCCCACCCACCTTCCACCGCCCGTCTCCCTTTTGTCTCCTTCTCCCCACGCGTATTCTTCCTCAGGATGCCGTATGGCCTATTCCGAGCCTGGAAAACTGATGTAGATGCTCTATATCTGGATTTCCTTGAGTTCCGCACCAACTACTCCTCCGCATTGGGCCAGTTGATGACTGAATTCATGGCAGGAAATATCGAATTTTCCCAGTTGGCCCAAATTACCACAGATTTCTACGACAGCCCATGGAACCCATTTGATTTGGCACGTGTTGTTGAACAGCAGACAGACACCATCAGGAATCTCATGGCTTTGCTCTCAGAGTTCCGTCAAGCAGGAATCATCACTGCTCGGCATTTGGCGGACTTCTTTTCTTGGACCTTCGATTCCCGATATTCCTTTGGCTACTAGCACAACGGTCTTGTCCGGTCTGGATTTTTGTGCAAAGTGTGACTTTTGTGTGAAGGGTTGGGTCAGGGGTATTTGCATGTGGCGGATCTTGTGGTTTTGGTGTTTTTTGATGATTTAATGAAGGTTTAGAGTTTTGCATGTAGACCAGTTTGGCAGACCACAAGACCGGTCTAGACCGGTCTTTGTACCAACTAAAACGAACTGGGCGGTCCGATCAGTTTGCGCAGCTCACCACACTTCACACAACATGCACATACGACACACCTACAGAGCGTGCACACACATACCACCTGCTCCGCATGTTGCATGGATGTTTCCCTAGGGTTCTCAGGGTATTAGAACACCTTAACATTGCATGATGGTCATGTAAATGTCGAGCCATTGTGACAGATCACCTTATGCAGTTCGTCCAGAGACCGGTCTGCACCGGTCCAGACCGGTCTCCGTGTCAACTAGTATGAACCGAGCGGTCCAACTACTTGGACAACCACACTGCAGTTTATGATGGTGCAGGTGTTTTGCAGTCTCCCTGCTTTGCCATGCTTGTGTATGCATACTCCCCAAAGGACCTTAGGCCACCATGATGGTTTAACAGGCTTTGTCGTGTAGCACAATCCGTTTATGACATTTTGCGCAGTTGGTACGCAGACCGGTCCAGACCGGTCCGGACCGGTCTTCATCTAAACTGAAATGAACGGGCCGGTCCGACCGGTTCGTGCAGTTCGTGCAGTTTGTGCTTTTTTCTAGTGTTCAACATATTTTTCCACCTTTTTGCTTCAGTTTCTTCCTTGCCATGCCTGTGGAAGGTCCCGGTCAAGCCCTCCCCCATGCCACCAAGGATGATAAGGTGGTACCCCACGCCTTCAAGAACATTGAGAAAGGGCAATGGGTCGGTTTCTTGAAGAAGGGCTCACACGGAGCCCGTTTCAGTGGGTTGGTGTCCAAGGTGGAAAAAGGGAAGGTGACACTCACAAACACCAAGGATCCAAGGATCGAATACACCGAAGACAAAAATGGAAACGTCAAGAGGCAACAAAACAAAGGGGATGTGGTGTTTGACGTTGAGACGGTTGTGGGGAGTTGGTTGATTGAGAAGGGAGGTGCCAAGGCAAAGACCCCCAAGGAGAGGGTGCAACAGCGGGCATCCGGGAGTCGGGCAGAGAGGTCCAAACGGGCTTTGGATGTGGACGAAGGTGATGAGGAGGATGGTGATGAGGAGGAGGAGGATGAAGAGGGGGATGACGAGCCCGAGGGCGAGGAGGGGATTGTAGATGAGGAACCGTTGAGCGAAGAGGAGGAGAAACCAAAGAAACAGGACAAGGGGAAGGGTAGGCGCAAGAAAAGTTTGGCACAAGAGTTCTTCCAGGAGGCGGATAGCGAGGAGGACGACCCTGGGAGGCGGGAACCCTGGACCCCATGGGAGGCGGGAACCCAAAAGGCGGCGGAAGGCGCAAGGGTCACAGGAGGACGACGACACCCTCACCAACAGGGAGGTGGTTCGGGTCAACAATGGGTTGGAACAATACGGGGTTTCGATAGACTCCGTGGGGACCCATGTCAAGCTCTGCCTCAGGAACAACGTCCACGCAAAGAAGCAATTGGCGGCCGCGCTGAGATTGCTGCTGGAGGTCCCCAACAACCTGCTGAGGTGGCACTTCTTTCTGCGGAGCGAGTACATCCCCGCGCCGACGAAAGTGGTGTCCACGCTCCGCACAGAAGCCTACAAGTACAAGGATTATTCAGGTTTGCACTTTCTGCGTCAACTGCATACAATGACACGAACTGATCGAACCGACCGGACCGAACCGTTCATTTCACTTCGTGTAAAGACCGGACCGGACCGGTCTGGACCGGTCTTTGAACAAACTGCATAAAATGCGCTAAACTGCGCGGTCCGACCGGTTCGACCCGTTTACACCCTTTTGTGTTGTTTTTCTGCAGAGGACCTCTTGCGCAACATTGCGAAGTGCCGAGGCTGTGGGGTGAAGCAAGAACCCCGGGAACCCGTCTACGACCCCTACTCCCCGCCGCGCGACTCCAGCCCCTCCCGCTCACTTCGATCCAACCCCCGTCGCAACCCCGTGACCGGCGCAACCGGCGCCCCCCGTTCCCATCAGTCCCCGGCGAAGCGGTTGCTCGACCTCCTCACGCCCCCGCTGGAGGATCTGTCGACAGCGGACGTGCGGAACCGGTACAAGTTGCTGCGCCGTGAGCTTTGTCGGACGGAGCATGAGATTACACAGGTCAACAATTGTTCCCCCCACCCCTTCGACTTGTCTTGTTCCGTTCGTTGTCTTAACCCTTTATGCCCATAGGTCCGTCAAGGGGAGCTGCCGGATGCCAGCTGGGAGGAACCGTTGGAGAGCACCCGTACCACCGACGAGCTTTTGGCGGAGATCCAGTCGTCGATCCCGTGGTTCGCCCGGCAATGGGAAAGAATGGAGGAAGCAAAGCATCAATGGGCCTTGGAAGAGGTCTGTTTTTGCAGTTTGTCGCAGTTCGCGCTGTTTGTTCGAAGACCGGTCCAGACCGGTCTTTGTGTCAACTGAAACGAACTGCGCGGTCCGATCGGTTCGATCGGTTTATGCTGTTTGTACAAGACCGGTCCAGACCGGTCTCTGTGCCAAGTGAAATGAACTGCATGTTCGGTCCGATCGTTTCGTGCAGTTTGTGCAGTTTGACCCATTTCGTTGTTTGTCTCACAGGCCGAAAGAGAGAGGCAGGAGGCGGAGCGGGCGCGCCAGGAGGAAGAGGCGCGCGAGGCGGCCAAGCAGGCGGACCAGCTGATGCGCGACCGGGCAGAGGAGTTGGAGCCCCGCCGCATTGATGACCTATGGGATAGGGATAGCATGTACTACAACCCCTACATGGAGTACCTCTTCCCGGACCGTGGGGCGTTCTACAAGTTGCAACGCTTCGCGGATCCGGATGTGGATGCCCTGATTGAGCTGTGCACCGAACAATGGCAGAATGGGTAGGTATTAGGTGACATTGTGTGTGGCGATGAATCTATCGTCCCACACAAGGGCCTATTCCTATTTAGACAATTTATCCCTCGGAAACCCCATACCACGGGGGTAAAATTGTATCTGCTGTGTGATGCTCAAGACCGGTACATTTGGCATGTTTATTTGTACCGTGGTGCGATGCCTCGTGACAACCCCCCACCTCCAACCACCTATGCTAGCCATTACACCCCCGTGGAGATTGTGCAGCCCTGGCATGATGTGGCACCCAGCAACCGGGTGTTGGTGGCGGACACCTACTTTGGTTCCCATGGTACAGCTAGGTCTCTAGCGGCACAGTCTCGACCCTTCTTGATGCTGATCTCCAAATCAGCGGATCTCGTTGAGCAGGGGGGCAAGGGGCTGCACCCTGGGAAGGTGAACACAGTGGTTCACAAGGAGGATGGGTATGCCTTGAGCATTTTCAAAAGCCCAAAGGTGGGCAAGAAGGCCGCACGTGCCGTGCCCTTGGTCACCAACTGCCACCATGGCCCCCATGTATGGCGGAAACGTAGGTATCGCCTACCCGGCATTGTGGCCAACTACCGCACATTTGCACCCGGGGTCGATGTGTGCAACCAGCTGTGCTTGCAGCATCGGGAGGAGCGGCGGTTCCCAAACTGGTGGAAGGCCTTGAACGGCATGTTGCTCCGCATGGCATCCACCAACGCTTTTACCTCGTGCAAAGCGTTGAAACTTTGTGCCCCGGGGGAAACCATGCACAATTGGCAGTGGCGTCTCATGCGGTACATCTTTCCAGCCCGAACAATTGAGGTGCAGGCAAAGCACCTCCCTATCCGTGCCAAGCGAGGTACATGCGTGTGCTGTCGGGGCGGCACATCGATGTACAAATGCCAAGCTTGTGGCGTTTCGCTGCACGTTGATTGCTTTGCGAAGTACCATCAGTAGGGCTGAAGGGCGGTCATATGGCATGGGGGGAAGTGCCCCATTGCGAAGCTCCCGCCGCATAATAGAGCTAACGACCCCGAATGCGGCCACCCCTCGACGGCTCTGGCTGGGGATGGAAGGCATTGGTATGTGGCACAAACAAACACACACGTGCAAACACACAAGCACACGTACACCACACACACACACACACACAAACGCACATACACTATGAAGTGAAATGAACTGCGCAAACTGATCGGACCGCTCGGTTTAAGGGGTTTTATGCAGTTGGTACAGAGACCAGACCAGACCGGGCGGACCGGACAAGACCGGTCTTCCGTGTTCCCGCACGAACTGCATAAACTGCTCGGTCTGCATAAACTGCATAAACTGCGTAAACCGGCGTAAAGTAGAAGTTTTGCTAGAATAAACTGCGCGAAACGGGAAGACCGGTCAGACCGGAAGACCGGACTTTATGAAATGCGTACCTGTAGCCAAAGGAATATGACCGGGTCTATGCACTGGTGGTTGTTGGGAACCATCCCAACCAGGTATCATCGGTCCATTGTGGAGTGCCAGAGCCTGCCTGGGTTACCAAGGCCCACCAAGCTAACCCAACTCATAAAGCACCCCATGCCTTACATGTGTCATCTCCTTGTGTGTGCCCCTCTGTGTGTGTCTGTTGTCTTTTTATTCGATTAATTTTGGTTGTCAATAGAAGAACATGAATGTTTGTTGCATTCTGTATCTTTGCTGGCGTGTAGTCAAAATAATCGTGCGTGAGGCAGCCAACAGAACAACTCATGCTCGTATTGCTATCAACCGACACTCTTGCCAAGTCAAATCCTGCTGGAGGCTGAGGAGGCATTGAAAGCACAGTGGCAGAAAACTGCTGTGCGCCCCATGCACCTGCAGTTAGATCCAATCCGCTCTATGGAATACGAATGGCTATTTGTTGCCCCCAAAATTTTCAATTGCAAATGAGTGCACACAACAACCTGCTAGTTGACCTGAGCCACTACAGTAAGCCAAAGGGCAATTGAAGAGCTGATGTGGAGTGCAGCCTCAGCTGAAGGACTGGGAATTTTGCCACAGGGCGGGGCACACGAGGTGCATTTGGTAGTGAGTGGTATGTCCAAAGTAAAATTAGTTTTTGTCATGTCGCATCACCCCAACCCCAAGCCCGCTCCATTCCCCATCGTCCCCAGTTTTGTCACTCTACGCCACCATCACACATTGCGCACACCATTAGTCCCCCTGCACCTCGTCCACCCTCGTTTCCCATCATTTTGCACAACTTCCCCATCACCTCCATTATCACCCATGGTTTCGCGTGGACCACCATCCCTCACTCATCGCTCCGTCAGGATCGCTCAGGCATTGCGACGCTTCGGAAGTTTGTGCAGCTTGCCAAGGCCCGCAGGGTGACAGACCCAGCCCTGGGGCACAGCCACTGCGTGGTCCGCCGCAACGATGCCACAGACGTGGACGAATGTGTGGAGTCAATTAAGTTCGTGGCTATCCATTTCGATTCCTTCTGCACTGATTTCTGTTCCCTGGATTTCTGCCCACTTCGAGGGGAGCCCTTAAATTGCCCAACGACCAGTAATGCTATGCCTCCATGTGAGATCAGTGTGGACGCAGCTAAGCTTTGGTTGTGCAAACGGAACGATCATACCGGACAGTGTGGCACCAACCCGGAACACAACATCACCAATCATGACAAACCATTCAGCGATTGCTGGTGTGCGTGTCCCAAGACACAGGTACTCCCCCCCTTGCACTCTGGTGCTGGTGCTGGTGGATACCAGGGCTCCCAATGACCACAGGTCAGTGACGAGCTGAAAGGCAATGTCTGGCCAGGGTGAGGTAGGTACCTCCAGACAGCCCGCGGAGGCATCTGGATCGAGACGCAGGCAAAAACCAGGGGGGGGGGGGGTACTGGGAAACATAACAAGATGCTGAAGGGAAAAGCCAGAAAAGATTCAATGTCAAGCATGCTGGCACCAGCATGAGAGGGGCACCAAGGAGCAGAAACAGCACCTATCAGCAGAAGGACACTGCCCCACTCTTACGTGCCAGACAGATTTCCCCCCCCGTGCAACCTGTTATCTCCTGAAGCAAAACCTTCAATCCGATGCTTATTGGCTGATGTGCTATCCTGTTCTCATTTCGTGCTGCACCCGACACCCCACGCAATCACACCCAAGCCAGGAGTACCACTGCGCCCCTTGTGCCTTCCTCGCCCCGGGTCACCGATGGTCCCGATATTGCACCCACTGCTTCACCAAGTGTGTCCTCCGGCGCCGGCGCGGATGCGGACTTGGGTTCTTCCTACTGCGGAGCTCCTTACTCAGCCTCTATTGCACCCCCCCCCCCCCCCCCGCCCCTTCTGGCCTTCGACAAGTCTGGCCCACCATGACTGATCCCACCAGACCAACACATATCTCATGTGCCCTGGCGACCTCTCTGCCATTTAAGGCTGTTTGGGATGACACCATAGGAGTGATCCCGTGTTGGGGGTGGGGGGTGGGGGCATGGGAGCCAGGTGACAGGGAGCTGGGATAGTGGACCACGCGCGGCCTGGCAGAACTATTGGACACCACTCACCAAGAAACGACCGCATGGAGCGGACCACGGCAGGCGAGACTGCACAGACAAGGAACAAAGTGGACCCAGCATCTCCCGGCACGGCGCCGGGGGCAACGGGTGACTGTCCAGAGCACCGCCATAAACGAACAGGAAGACATGCCATGCAGGGTGCTGCGGGGCGCTTTGCCGAAAGCAATGCTGGTGTCCCTAGTTACACGCAACCCGGACGGAGGAGGCACCCGCACAATTGCTACACAGGGGGAAAAGAAAGGCCGAGTAGGTTTGTGTTTTTTGGAGGCGGGTTCTGAAGAAGTGGATATGCACAGAGGGTAAGCAGAGCAGAAGTAGGAGACATGGGGCCAGAGCTACCTACCCTGCTTATCATTGCCGCTTGTTCCCTGTGGCCTCTTGTTTCCGCACCAGGCGGCAGGCCCGTCGCTCAATCCCAGATCTGGGCGCCAGCTCTATACTGCGGGACCACTTGCAGGGCACACCCCACTGGCCCTGTATGCGCAGGCGCTTATCAGGATCAGAGGAGTGGGACCCTTGAAACTATTGCTCTGCAAAGGGCTCATTTCACGGGATTGCCATCAATGTCTTCATGGAATTGGCATTGCATGTGAGCGGGTTAGAGCGACCCCACCCCTGCCATTGTGTGCGCAAGCGAGGGATGGGGGGGGGGGGGTTACAATGTTCCCACCAACCATGGGAGGATGTGGCGGACGAGGGGCAAAAGGTGCAAAAGTGAACCTGTTACGCACACACTGCAATTGCAGGTTGGATGGCATCATGCAGGTTGCCCCCCTTTTCTTGGTTGCATGGTGTCTTTATCCGACACCGATTGCTGATGTCTGACTGACAGCTACTGACTGTGCTTGTCTGACTGACTGTAGTCAGACATGATGCTCTGTTTTCTGTGTCAGACACAGTGTGTGTCTTCAGGTTTAACCAGGTTTGGCATAGAGAATAAAGATGCATTGAAGCCTTACTGTGGAGTGTGTTACCTCTGGTTTGCATTTGTCTGCTTGCTAATTACGTCTCACCCCCCTCTCTTTGTTGGTGGTAATGCATGGTTTCAATTACCCCAGCAAAGGGCGTTGGGTGGCTTGGTCACCCGCAACACCCTCTTGGTGCCATTTGGCGCGCATGCAGACAAATTGCTGATATGCAGTACGTCCTCGCTCTGCCAGCGGTGCGTTTTTTACCCCCCAACGTGCATCGTCTTTCGCTCCCATCCTCTTTGAAGCTGTGTGCTTTTGAGTATTTTGCAATCCAGTAGCTCTTGGTGGGTGGCTGTGAAACAGGGCAAGTCTACCAACGGTTCCACCTACACTTTCACTGAGCTCGCCTTGATTAGATTTTAGCCCCCTTTTGGTTGTAACCGAGCATTCACGCTGGCGTGCAGGTACTGGAGTATGTCTCATCTTTGGCACCAACCCGCTTGAATGGGAATATGCCAGTCGTACCCAAGAAGCCTGTGATCGACAGCATTGGTTCGCTTTTAGACATGGAGCCTGAGGCTGAGTCCCAGACCATTTCCATCAACTTGGCGGCTCCAGATCCAGAGGACAAGTTGTACATTGACAATTACAAGGTTGCAAGGCTTTGCTTGGTGGTGCCCAGACAACACGCCAGAACTTCAATTACAGTGCATTGTCTTGTCTCTGCTTGTCCTTGGATGCTGTTAGTGTATTGCACACCAATGACAAACCCAATTCCTGGTGTCCTCTGCGCTTTCAAAAGTTGTGTTGTCATGATTTGGTTGCCCTAAGTTTAAGGAGATTTTGGGCTGCCAGGGAATGCACGTACATGTGTGTGCAGAAAAGCCCTATTTCTCTCTGTTTCTCTCTCCTGTGCTGAAGTGTTGGCGTGATTTATGTGTCTCACAGATGTAAGCATAGTTTGCGGTCAGCCCGGGAATGAGGGATTCAACGGGATGCTTGAGGACCCTTGCATGTCTACTGTCTACACACATAAATTGCATCCAGGCCACTTACACAAGACGTGGTCCAGAAAAACGGCTCCGAGGACCAGGCCATGTTTTGGTTATCGGTGACCAGGGGATAGTCCCCTTTCGCTGATGTCATGAGCATTCCGGTGCGCCCAGGTCAAACTGGGAGTCCCCATTTGTCAGCCCCCCCCCCCCCCCTGTGAACACACATTTGCTCAGCCTTTGTCGCAACGCCCCACACACTCACCAACCAGCCTTTACGGACTACTCCAGAAACGACCTCGGATCAACGAAGGCAGGTCACAGATGGCACTGGTTGCACCGCAGGGACACCAACCAGCCCATGGTTGCCATTTCGCATTACCACCAGGTGATCATTGTGTGGAAAGAGCTGTCCCTGACATCTGCAAGCGCATTTATTAAGAAGCAGAGGGTCATGTACACCCGTGGCAACAAGGAAACGATCTGGGTGTCCGGGTTGTTGGCGGGTGCTCAGTATTCTTTTGGCGTGGCTGGCATCAACGACCAGGGCGAGGGTCCCATGTCAGACCTCAGCGTCCCCCAAACCGTCGGGTACACCATGGCCACAGTCATTCACATCAGCCCCGCTGCTGAAACAGCCTCCTCTCTGGAGCCCTTCGTCGGAACCAGCCCCAACTGGATGGCCCGCACTGTGGAGGTGTGGATGTGACTGTTCTAGAGGGAGGGTGCGGCAGAAGGATGTGAAGGTGGATTTGGAGCATGGCACCCTTTGGCGCACAGATCGGTGGCCTATCCGTGGCTGTCCCTTTCATGATGACCATCAGCGGCAAACATACTTTCACACATGCGATGGGCAGTCGATGGGCGTGTTTTTGTTCGCTCGGAGATTGGGTTGCTCTGACCGTTAATTGTTCGTTGTTAAAAACAACAGAAACCAATGACCTGAAGCAGCAGCATGAGCTCTGGACACAACAGCAGGCCATTCGGATCATTTCCGTTGCTAAGTATGGTCTACTGCAGCCACCTTTGTAGCTTGGGTCCCCGTCATTATCACTGTTCATCCTCCGCAGTTGTTGCCGTGGCCCGTTCCAGCATTGATGGTGCCATGCCTGGGGCCACCACTAGGGGTCATGCCTCTGCTGCTGGCGGCCTGCTGGTGGTGGTCACCTGTGCCATCGCTGCTGCCTGCAACAAACATGAAAATTCCATCGCATCAGGGAAAGCAATCCCTCAGCCGGGTCAGATGGGCCAGTGTAGTTGTTGTCTTGCTCCAAATGCTGCAGCAGGGCAGAGGGCGGATTCAGACTCTTGGCACAGAGGAGTCGAGGCGGGGGAAAGGGCAGCAGAAAGTCAGAGCTCCGTAGCCCAGTCCCATGTGCTGTTGTCTTCCACCAAATATGCTATGGGGATTCTGGGCACTGTTGTCCACTGTCGAGGTAATAGTATCAAACACCCCTTTGTTTGGGGACAGATTTGGTTTTCAGCATGAGGTGGCCCAAGTGCAAAGAAAGTAAGGCAAAACGTGCAACAATTTTCTCCTCATGCCCCTGTGCAGATTGCCAAAAAATTATTTGGACCTCAAATTCTGCATGTTTTGCTTTACTGCAGAATGTACGAAGGGGTACACTTTCAGTTCATTTGTGCCGCATCCATCTCCCTTTGTAGGACCATGTTGAACATTTGTAACCATTTTCCCGTATTCCCCATAAATCAGCTGCTGTGCACTTTGCTGTTGCTCCAAGCTAGGCCGCTCTGTCTGATTTCTGCAGAGGCATTGCTATCACTATGGTCAATTGACAGCATCCATCCGGGGACCTCCAGGAATTAACAGCATCCATGCAAGGAGCACAGAATTGATAGAATATCATGGTCCTTACACGGGCTCCCAACCTCCCAACTTTGGATCTTTTGATGGCCTGATGTTCCCGGATTTAGTGGTGTAGTAGTCGTTGACCCTGGATCCATCTTGAGCAATTGTTCTTGAGCCCCGTTTGATGCACCCCATGCCCCCAACATCCATTCTGCTGAGTGTGCATCATCTCCTCAGGTGAGGCTCAGCCTGCCAGCAGTGGAAAACATTGCAAAGGTGACACTCCATGGGGACTTCATCACACAGGAGGCGGCACTGGGAACCCTGCAATATTTGAGCGAGGACCCAGAAGCCAGCATGAGATGCAGCGCCTATCGGGATTCAGAGGGGCACACAAATCGCTTCCAGTCCGTCACGTGCGCATTCAACAAGCACAAGGATAACAAGGTGTGCGTCGTGCCCCCAACCGCGTTCAACCGGACGCATTCAGGAGCCCGCATCTCCTGCATTTGCAGGGTGGATGAGGTGGTCCGGGGCCAGCCTGTGAATGTCGGTGAATTTTTCTTCAAGCATTTCCTCCCAAGTGTACGGCAGACCAGATGGTCATGGGTTTCTCTGCACAGGAGCCATTGCTGTGCATGTCTTGTGACAGGATTCCTTGGGGGTTCCAAAGTTGGCTGCTTGGCGTTCAATGCTCCTGTGCCAACCGTCTGTGCACCTGTCTGGTCTTGCTGTTGTCGTTGGTTTTGAGAGCACGGAACTCATTGCTCACCATGCTTGTTGCCTGCAGGGGTTGCACACGTTGCAGCGGGGAGGTCAATGGGCACCGCCAGCTTGAGACCTCCTGCCTGCCCCTGTTTTTCTGGGCGGACAGTAGTTCACAACCCCCCCTGTATCTCTACTGCAGTTCTGCGAAAATTTTATTGATTACCGAAGGTGATTTCAATCCTGTGTTGTTGCTTGTGTGAACGCAATCCATGCAGGCGTCATGCCCAGCCCCCCAACTCCGGATGCCCATGCCAACCAACCTATCTACGAGTGGAGGATTCCCCCCTCAAAAGGCGAACACGTACGTGCACCCGGAAGTACCAACGGGCACACTCATTCAGCCTTTGTGGCACCCCCACCCCACCCCATCGGTGCTGCATGCAGGCGACAGGCCAAACAGCCGATGTGCAATGGGGTCTCGCTCTGACAGTGCATTTTCGATAGTGCGTTTTCAACACAACAACTTGCATTGTCTCTCATTCCCACTCCTCTCTGAAGTCGCGTGCCTTTGAGTGGTTGCAATCCAGTGCTCTTGGTAGGTGGCTGTGCGAAACAGGGTTAGTCAACCAAAGGTTCCACCCACACCTCCGTTTAGCCTCCCCCCCCCCCCCCCTGGGAGGGACGTCATGGGGCAGATTTTACACTGCACCTCAAGGCGAGTCAACCATTCCCCAACTCCAGGATTGACCTTAGAGTGGGTCCATGGGTGACCTCTGCATGTTGTGAGCCTGGGGGTGAGCCAATTAATGGGTGGTTGCCTCGCAGCGACTGCTTAGCTTTACCCCATTTCAAAACACAGGGGAGCTGGGATGTGCGCCCTCCGTGTGCCCACCATACACCCTCCGTGTGCCCACCATGCGCCCTCCGTGTGCCCACCATACACCCTCCGTGTGCCCACCATGCGCCCTCCGTGTGCCCACCATACACCCTCCGTGTGCCCACCATACGCCCTCCGTGTGCCCACCATACACCCTCCGTGTGCCCACCATACACCCTCCGTGTGCCCACCATGCGCCCTCCGTGTGCCCACCATACACCCTCCGTGTGCCCACCATGCGCCCTCCGTGTGCCCACCATACGCCCTCCGTGTGCCCACCATACGCCCTCTGTGTGCCCACCATACGCCCTCCGTGTGCCGACCATACGCCCTCCGTGTGCCCACCATACGCCCTCTGTGTGCCCACCATACGCCCTCTGTGTGCCCACCATACGCCCTCCGTGTGCCCACCATACACCCTCCGTGTGCCCACCATGCGCCCTCCGTGTGCCCACCATACGCCCTCCGTGTGCCCACCATACGCCCTCCGTGTGCCCACCATACACCCTCCGTGTGCCCACCATACGCCCTCCGTGTGCCCACCATACGCCCTCTGTGTGCCCACCATGCGCCCTCTGTGTGCCCACCATACGCCCTCTGGGTGCCCACCATGCGCCCTATGTGTGCGCACCATACGCCCTCCGTGTGCCCACCATGCGCCCTCCGTGTGCCCACCATGCGCCCTCTGTGTGCCCACCATACCATGCCTCGGCAGTGGGTTCGGGTTGACGAGCCATGCCCTGCCCCTGCAGGTCTGCCCCTGGTACACAGCCCGAACATTCAGCCCTCAAACTGCCAGCCCCTTCCATTGCCCCTGTTGAGACCCTCTCCCACACCCAGGGATGCACGCTGGGGGGGGGGGGGAGGAAGCTGGCAGAGGTTCAGAAGTAGGTGCCAAAGCAGTTACTGGTGGTTGAGAAACCGGTTGGGGGGCAAGGTGTTGTGGTTACCAAATGGTTGGTGGGAGGTTGGGGCGGAGATGTCTGGTTGGGGCGAAGAACAATGTCCCCCTGAAGGCTGAAGGGGGGAGGGGTTCAAGAGCATGCCCCTTTCCCCACCCAAGGCTCAAGCGCATGCTCACCCTGCATGCTTCCATCAGGACGCGCTGCTTGAGGGAGAAGTGCAAGTTCGGGTTTGGAACAGCAGAAACGAGCTGCTGGGCATGTCCCCGCTCACACTGACTAGCCCGGGTTCCGACGCCTGTCGCTCCTGGGGGCTAGAGCAGCTGTACTGTGTGCCCCATATGAAGTGTGTGGCCTCTTGTGACGCCTGCAAGATCTTCGGCGGGAAAGGGGTGGAGGACACCACCCAATTTGGGCACACCTGTGCCACCGGCTGTCCTGAGAACAAGGTATGGTTGCAGATCCATCGCAGTGGCATCCAGGCACTGGCAGGGGATGAGGCAGACAACCCCCGCTGCACGCTGCGAGCCAAGCGCCAGTGGATGGTTGTGTTCTTGTGAACTGTGAAAAGGAGTGGCAGGGGGAGGATTGGGGCCCCTGAGCACAACACCGACGTGAGGGGTGAGCCAAGCAGCTTTGGGTGTGGCTTCAGGTCTCAGGGGATGCCCAAGCCAATAAGCCAATAATTTTTTTGGCATGGGCAAGCAAGTGCAGCCGCAGCATGCCGCAGCATCCATTTTTTTGCCCTCATGTGCCTGTCTGCCTTGCTGTTTTCTTTGTCCGACGACCACGCTCTGCTTGCCATGTTGAGCGAACGTTCAGTTTGATGGGCCACATCCAGACAAAGGACCGTTTGCATATGGGCAACAACACTGTGCGCCATTTGGCTATGATGTATGTCAACAAACCCACTACAGACAATCCGGATGGTGAAAGTGATTAATTTGGCCCACCAGTGTTGTGCATGTCGTCTCTTGCATGTGAGTTCAATTTGCCACAGAAGCGTAGGTACCCACATGTGCAGGTAGAAGCATGCCACAGCATGCCGCAGCATGCCGCAGCTTTCCGAGGGACCGCACTAGCTTGGGCATGGGTGTTGTTCCCCCTCGGAAGTTTTTTCTTTTCACGCCACAAAATGTCATGCGGAAATGCGAGGCAAATGCAATTTCCTCTTGAAAACCCAACAATTTTTGCGGTGTGATTTGGGTCCCATGAGCATTGTGAAGGGGAAAGGTACAAACCAAAGTGCCTCCCTTCCACTTGGGGTAGCGATGTCTGTCACGCATTTGGTGACTAAAACGGCGCTTTTGGGGCCAAAAACCACCACCGTGAGGGCCTAGCTGGTGCTACATGGCTCCCCGTGGCTTTATATATACCCCCATTGTCACCAAACAATCACCCAACCAAACAAACACACCACCAAACAATCACCCAGCAACGGCCCAGGGGTCCCTGGGGGTCATATGGGGTCACCCCGAAGTCGCTACTTTTCAGCCAACCCATGTCGGCCTGAAAACAGGTAAATCTTCACCGATGGGGCGTATAAGGGGGACCGATCTAGAAACCTAGAGATAGCACCTGGGACCCCCGCCATTGATAGAGGTTCCCAATGGGAGAAAAAATTGGAGTGAACCTAGATCTGACTGCACACGCAGTGGGGCCTACAGGCCAACCACAAAACCCCAGACCTGTGCGTCCCCATCTGAACCTGCGTCCCCATCTAAAGCCTGAGCACAACGGAGGAACGGATGTGGGGGACTGTTCAGGGCCACGTGGAGATGGACTGTCATACAGGTCCGGGGGGGGGGGGGGTGGCATGTCGCCTTTGGTGTACTGTTCTCGTCTGCAGCTAGCGGCCAATGGCCATTTGCTGCCCTTCCCTTGGACCCTTTCCCTCCCTAGGCGGTGGTGCCCATCGGCCTCTCACCACCCTGTGTCCTTCGTCTTCCTCCTTGTCCTATCTTGCCCTCTCTACTTTCCTTTCCCTTGGTCGGTTGTGCCAACCGGGGGGGGTGGGGGGGCAGGTCAGGGTGCAGGGCAAAGCTGGGGTATGACACATGGCTGGAGGACAGCAACCTCCCCTGGGGCTGGCTGGAACTTGGGGAAGCTGACCACTGCAAGCCAGCGACCCATGGGCCTGCATGTGTGCCGTGGCCTGTGAGGGGGCTATTGCAGCGGAAGGGGCAGGGCGGGGCAAGATAGGGTGCATTGCAGGGGCGCTGGGGTTGCACCGTTTTAGGGCCACAAGCACCACGGTGGGCAAAAATTGGTTGGCCTGTAGCCACATGCGTCTCTATGGACCCCCTGACCAATGACGGGGGTCCCAGGTACTATCTCCAAGTGTCCATCACTGCTCAGCCAATTTCAGCGCAAACGAGCCCCACCATGTTGGTATGGGGTAACATAGCTACATGGGGACCCCGAGAATATTATGTGGCCATGCCGATTTCTCCCGCCCATGGGGACCCCGAGAAGGTATGGGTTATACAGCCGCATGGACTTCTCCCTGCCATTGGGACCCTGAGAAGGCATGCGTTATGTAGCTCTTTGGATTTCTCCCCACTGTGGGGACCCTGAGAGGGCAGGGGTTGCGTAGCCATATGGATTTCTCCCGCCCATGGGGGGTTTTGCCTTGTACCTTACAAAACCCGACAAAAAGAGGGGGGGGGGGTTGCAGGGGGAACAAATCACAAGAGTCCCTCTTCGAGGTGCCCTGCCGAAGGCACAAGAATTTGGGTGAGGGGGGGAGGGGGGTCCAGAAGGAGGGACGGGGTTCTGGTGCCTTCAGCGGCCCGAAATCTTCCCGCCCTTGGGCCAATGGTGCTGTTGTGGCACAAAAATGCGGTGGAAAATGCGACAAAATGCACACAATACGAATGGCATCGATCCCACGGCCACAAAAAGCATCAGAGCTAGCGATATTGGACTTGGGAAGTACCAATGGGCACCGTTACTCAGTCTGCATGGCACCCCCTCCTCCCCTTGATCCTCCTTCAGGCCCCGCTTTTGGACTCATGTCACCGGAGCCCTGGTGCCGGTGGGAGGGGGTCCTCAGAAAGGGGTTTGAAAGGACCCCTCCCCTACCGCCGTCCCCCCCCACCCCCCAAAAAGCTTAATTTCTGAAACTTCAAACCAGTACATCCAGAACTACCAACCGGCATCCTTAGCCTTTTTGGCAAAGGCCCTCAACTCGCTGTTAAAAGAGCAGGTGAAAACAAGTGAAAACAAGTGAAGGAGCAGAGGGACAGGAAGTTCATGTTCAGCCACTCCCCCACAAACCTGTGCCACGAGCCTCCACGCCGTTCCTCATCCCAACAGATCTACTGCGCCAAAGACAGCACTTGTGTGGACGCCACCTCCGGCGCCAGCGACGGCACTTGCATGACCTTCTGCGACTCCCTGTCAAGGCTCCACACCCCAGCCACCGGCGACCCGTACTGCGCCATGCCGTGCGAGCTTTCGTTGGGCGGGTCCTCAGGCGGTGGTGGCGGTTTCAAGCTTTTGGCGTACCAGCCCATCTTTTACTCGCTGTACTCGATGTACTCCCCAAAACAGAAATCCGTTGCAGTGGACACCACTCAGACCATCTCCTGCGGGTTTGGGTACACGGCCATTGGGTCCCCCGCCACGGCCGATTTCACATGCCCGGCCACAAGGCAGGAGGAGACCTACACAAAGCCCAAGCTCGCCGCCCTCGGCGTGACCCTGCCGATGTGCGTACGTATGTCTAGCCCCTGTCGTGTTTCCACGTGCTCTCGCTCGTGCCGTTCGTATGTGGGGTGTGTAAGAAGCACTCGTGTGCTGTCTGACTGCCAGCCAGGGGAAAGGGTTCTTCCTTTGGGAGGGGAGGATACCTTTGGGGCTAGAGATAAGGTACTTACAGGGCGGGGGGGGGGGGGGGGGTTTCGTGACACTTTAATTTCGCGTGGGAACTTTCGCGCTTCAAATTGACCGCGAAATTTCCCACCCGAGATTCAGGGTTCCCCGCGAATTTCTGGCACACCAGCGGTACACGCTGTGGACTCTGGCGGGGGGTGATACACTCAACCGGGGGGCTCCGCGAAATTTCTCACTGGGGACACCGGGTTTTCGTTTCCGGTGGGGGGGGGGTCGATAGAGCCCTCCGGCCGGACTCCCCCCTCCCCCAAAAAGGGCTCAATTGACAGGCCCCCCAAAATCCTACCGAGTCTGACCCCCGGGCCTCGGAGGTGACCCTGACCCAAAAATCGGGAAAAAAAAGAAAATGGGATTTTTGGAATCAGCGCGTCGAGGGGGTTCAGAAAAGTCATCATTTGCCATATATTTGGTGGAAAAAAATCGACCAATTTTAGTGCCCAAAAAATTTTCGGCGCCTTTGGCGCCGGACTTCATAATGACTGATTAATGGTGCCTGTCAATTGAGCCCTTTTCCCGAACCCCCCCCCCCCCAGTCTCTCTTTTTAGTTCAACAAATCTCTCTCATAATCTAGCTCATACCCCCCCAGTTTTGGGGGGCTCTATTGACCCCCCCCCCCCCCCCCCCGGAGGTGAACTGCCTGTTTTTCTGAGGTTCAACCAGGCATGGCATAGAGAATAAAGATGCACTTATGCCATGCTGAGGAGTGCATTACCTCATTCTGCTTTTGCTGCTCTGTTACTGACTCTCTCTCTCTCTCTCTCTTCAGTACAATATCTCTCACATAATCTAGGTCTCACCCCCCGGAGGTGAAAACCCGACATGCCCAGCGAAATTTACTACCGCGAATTTGATTTGGCGCGACAATATCCCCCCCTCCTGTAATACGAAGGTAGTGCGCCGGGCATGCGCCGGGCAAGCCCCCAACGCAGGTTGGCAAATGTCGCGTGTGCAGTCCGCCCCCACCCCTGATCATCCCATCACCCTCCGCTATACTCCGCTACCCTCCGCCCACTCATGACAGGCACGGTGAGCTGGCTGGATCGCACCCCTGGGAAGTATTTCCTGCAGTTGAACCAGGACAACAATTGGGCGAAGCTCCGCGTGAAGGCCCAGATCTGCAAGCCCAATGCAGCCGCACACAAGTTCGAACCCCAGTTCTCGCTACCAGCCAATCAGTTCCAGGCGATCAATCAGTTCCAGGTCCTCTGCATCAAGGAGACCAAGTACGGGTACAAGACTCTCAAGTTCCCAAAGCTGACCATCGTTGGATGCCCCAAGAAAGGGGACACGACCGTGCAGGTGAAGTTGAACGACCCCGCCGCTGGCCCCGTGGAATCCCTGACCGGGTACACCTCTCTGTCGCTGCTCAGCTCCTTGTCCCCGGAGTGGGGCCTGGGTATCGGATGCGGCGGGTTGTGGCCCAACTTCAAGCTCAGCCTGACGGGCACGCCCTTCGGCGTGTCCCCGGGTCGCATGCCGCCGACTTCCGGGAGCGGTGCCGTCTGCTCGGACGCCCAGAACTGCCTCCACTCGTACGACTCCGGGGCCCACAGGCCGTTCGGGACGCAGGGATGCACCTACGCCGGTTGGAGCGCCCCGGTGGTGGGCACGATGACCCTCGACGTCACCGACCAGGCAGCCTTCGACGCCGCTTTCCCAGGTCTCTGACCGTGCCGGAGGGACGTGGAGGTGCGGAGGGAGGGTTGCGGTGGGGGGCCTGGGACTGCCGCGCGACGGCTGTCCGCGTCTCGTGTGCCCCCTTTTAATATCACCGCACAAAACACTGTCTGCAGGTGCCGTCAAGGTACACTGTACCACCCAAATGAAGACTCAAGCAACAACAGTAGTTTTGGGGGGGCGGTAACTTGGGTCGGACCCCGGCCTGAATTACGACATTTTATGGGCATGGGTCCCCCCCCCCCCACCTCGCAGTGCCTCAACTTGCACTTTTTTTCTGCATTTGTTGTGTTTCGGTTTGTCTTTCCACCAAATTTATCTCTCTTCTCACCCCCCCACCCCCTGGCTCTTCATTATTCCCATCGGCTTGGAACAAACAAGGCAAAGGCTCAAACCAGTGCGCACACCTGGAAGTACTGGCCAGCCTTCCCCCCCCCCCCCACCCTCACCCCAATTTTTGGAATGCAGAAAAATGGAATTTACCGACGGACACATTTCCATGGGCCATTTTTGATGCATAAATTGTTGATTCACAGACTCCCCCCCCCCTTGCCCACTGCTGTTATTTCCCGGAGACTTCTAGATGCTACGAACCACCATGTAGAACGGAACGGCAAATTTTGGCACATTTTTGTTGTTGTGCCAAATTTCGTCTATTCCGAATCCCGCCCCCCTCCCCGGGAGTTGATTCAACTGAACTGGAAGAGATGACGAATGTGTGTGACCAGAAATCCACATGAGGCAGTGCACTCCTCAACCTGCAAAGAGTGCACCTTTTTTCTCCAGCGCAAGTGGGAGCCGTTGGCGGTGCGCAGCATTTCTGACAGTTTGCCACTTATTTTGTTGTGTGCGTTTCGTTCGTGCAGTGTGCCAACGGCAACGAAACGCAGACGTGCCCCAGCGCCAAGGCTTCTTCTTCTTCTTCTGTCAAATCAGCCATGTGTTGGCACACAGCTGGGACTGTGTGTGGGAGGCGGAGTTGTGGGGGGGTGCCGTGCAGGCATCAAGAAGCCAACAGTCGCGGTGTACGCTTGTTCTTGTGCCACAATCTGCGAATTTTGTACCAAATTTTGCCATGCAATTTCAGAATTGGTGCCAAAATTTCCCCGCACCAAATGTCGCCATTCCCAATATTGCACGTTCCTACCCCCCCCCCCCCCCCAGATACTTGAGGTTCCATCACCCCCCTCTTAAAGAAGGGATGGTTTTGGTGGGATGTGATGGGATTGGGTGAGTCCACCTGAAGCACTTGAGTGTGCAACTGGGTTGAGTTTGCAGAAATAAATTGTAAATTGTTTGCAATGCTTGTCCGAGGCCACTGGGGAAAAATAGGTGAGAGTGGGACAAGTGTCCTGGTGCTCCTTCAGCCCCTTGGCGTCCATCCCATGCTGGCGCCAGCATGCTTCACACAAAGACCCTGAAGTTTGGAGGGTGCTCTCCACACCGATGTGGGGAATGTAACACAGGGCCAGGGGGGTTCGAGTCACTGAACAAAGGGACCAAATATTACCATCCACAGAATGGCCCCCACCCCCTGCAGGGAGTCTCAAAACACGAAAAATGGATGCCAGGCTATTGGACCTGGGGACAGGGTGTGATGAGGCCACAAAGGATGAAGGTCTGGGCCCCACCATGGTTTTCAGGGGTCCGCTGAGTTTAATTGCCTCTGATAATTACCATGCCATCTGGTCTTCTGTCTGAGGACCTGTGTTGTGGAGGGGAACTGACGGCGGTTGGAGGCCGACGGGAGAAAAAAAGGAAAAACCTGTCCACCAAACCCCTTGAGTAGCCATTCATTCCAATGAGCCGCCTCAAATCGGGCCGGTGATCGCTGTCAGTCCCGGTAGATTGGACCTGTCTATCCTGTGCGGCAGCGAGGGGCTGGAATTGGGAGCCAACCCCGATTCGATGTTGGCTGTACATGTGCAACACGAGGCAGGGGCGAGGATTGGAGGTGATACAGCGTACGAGATCGCAGAGTACGTTGTGCGTGGTGGAATCAAACAGTCGCAATCGGGACCACCTTTGAGACCTAATTCAGAGGATTGATTGAATGGCGAACGGTGTTGTGGGGGTGGGGGTGGTGGTTTCAAGGGCGGTTGTGGGGCGGGCGTTGTGTGGGGGTTGCCATAACCGCTGGGTCAGTGTTGGATAGAAGTGTCCAGTGAGCCGCAGTGTGTGTTTTGGCGCCATTTCCGGTATTCTCGAGTGACGATATCTGCGCTCATTCTCCATTTATATCAAACTAAACAGAGGCCAGGGGGGTCCTTAAGGGACGAGATTTTTTTTTTTTGTTAAGGACCCCCCTTAAGGACCGCCCCAAGGGACCACCAACTGCCAACCGCCAACTCCCATCAACCGCCAACCGGCACCAACCGCCAACCACCAACCGCCACCAACCGCCGCCAACCGCCAGCGGCGACCAACCGCCAACTGCCAACCATTGCCAACCGCCACCAACCACCGATCACCAACCACCAACCGCCGCCAACCACCACCAACCGCCACCAACCGCCAGTTGCCAACTGCCAACCGCCAACCGCCGCCAACCGCCAACCGCCAACCGCCAACCGCCACCAACCATGGTTGAGCACATGGAGTGCCCCCGGGCTTTTTTGGGAAAACTGGTTCTGGCACACTTTTTTTTCCTTTTTTTTTCTCCGTTAAGGACCCCCCTGACAGAGGCGAAGGGCGATGAAAAAACGTTGGATTCAGTTCCTCTGTGCCCCCTCCACCCCACGGCACAGGGGCGTCTCTGCGCGGAGCGGGGGTTGCGCTCGGTTGTGACCGGATGCACGATCCAGCTCTGTATCTGACCCCGTGTGTGCGGCCTCCCCTTCTCACATCCCCCCCTCCTGCGCTCTCAGATACGTCGGTCTGCCCTTAAAGTGCCCTTGACGCCAACAGTCGACCGCGATGGGGGACGCAGACAGGCTCCATGACCACCTGCTCGCAGCGCACCGGAATCGCGTGTTTGACCCACGCGTGAGACGGCCATCACATCATTTGTTTGGAGAATGGGGACCGCTGACCCATCGCCTGCCCCGCATCCCAAGCGCTGGCCTCGCCCCACGGAGGCAGTTGTGCAGTGATGCGACCTGCCCCGTGGGGTTCCGGTGCTTCCACGGCGCCCGGCGCCCCCCCTGCCTGAAGTCTCTTTTTTCATCTCGTCTCGGGATTGTCCCTGTTCCCCGATTGTTGTTCGACGTCATTGACTTCTCCCCTCACAACGGCCGGAAAATTGATACCGGGGGCTTTATCGAGGACCGTAGCACACACGCCAGTGTGCGTGCATGCCGGACGTATCTACGTGACTACGGATTCCTGTACGCATGCAGTTTTGTTGGAGGACGTACATACCCGCACTCGTATCTCTCATCAGACTTGTATCAGACTCCACATCCCTTCACACACACACACACACACACAGCACAGCATTCCCATGCAGTCCTTATTCCTTCCTCTCGTGATCATCAGGCGCCCACTTGCTTGCCACTGTTGTGGCGCTGGTGGTGAATCGGTGGACTGCACTTCATAAGAAGTGCGCCCTGTACAAATCAGTGCGACCCCTGCATCGGCGGCACACCCAGAAAATGGAAGCCCCGCATGCACATGCACGAACACAAATCCATCCGCTTGTCAAACTGCACCACGTGACACACTGATACGCACGCGCTCCTGTAATGTTGCTGCTTGCACTACATTCTGCGCACGTCATGCGTGCTCAGAATGCCTGTCCGGATGGACCCCCCCGGAGATGTGTGATCCCCACGATGTATCAGTTTTACCGCCGCCCACGTTAAGCCATGCCACACACGCTGTGATACTCCATGGCAACCCCCATTCCACCGCCAGTCTGGCACACCAGCCCGGCAAGCTAACAGGCCAGCTATGCAAGACCCAGTGCATAAGCAGGAGTGGTGGAATGCATCCGTCTGTTAGCGCATTGTGTTGTCATTGGACATTGAGTGAAGAGGCGCTTGGAGGACCATAGAACTGAAAGGGAATGCCGTGCACGCAGTGCGAAGTTTATGTCGGCGAATACTTGGACCCTACTTTTGGCCCGTTTTAACAAGTTTTTGGTTCCATACTGGGGTTTTTTTTTTAGCTGCCCATGCATTTGGGATGTGGCACATTTGAATTGTCACCCATTTTGGCCCCTTTTCAACCATTTTCACCCATTTTCCATCCCCCATATTGAACTCTCCCCACCATGGGGACCCTGAGAAGGCAGGGCATGTTGGGTTTTCACCTCCGTGCGGGGGGGGTCAATAGAGCCCCCCAAAACTGGGGGGGGGGGGGTTCGGGAAAAGGGCTCAATTGACAGGCACCATTAATCAGTCATTATGAAGTCCGGCGCCAAAGGCGCCGAAAATTTTTTGGGCACTAAAATTGGTCGATTTTTTTCCACCAAATATATGGCAAATGATGACTTTTCTGAACCCCCTCGACGCGCTGATTCCAAAAATCCCATTTTCTTTTTTCTCCCGATTTTTGGGTCAGGGTCACCTCCAAGCCCCGGGGGTCAGACTCGGTAGGATTTTGGGGGTCCTGTCAATTGAGCCCTTTTTGGGGGAGGGGGGAGTCCGGCCGGAGGGCTCTATCGACCCCCCCCCCGGAAACAAAAACCCGGCCTCCCCAGGGGTGATGTAGCCATATTGATTTCTCCCCACCCCGAGGGTTGTCCTGTGGGCTTTGCTGCTGCGCCATGCTATCAGACAGGTGACAGGCAATCGTGGGGGAGTATCCCGGCATCCGCGTGCGCGGTTTGCACGCAGTGCAACAACTTCCCCATAGATAACGGTGGCAGGTTGCCCAGCGCTGCAGAGGGCTGTGCAAGGTGAGGGCTCTGGAGGGTTCTGTGCAAAGGGCTGGAGAGGGCTGCCGCTGGAACTGGTCTGGGCCTGCGGGAAGCCCTACGTTGTACGGAGTTTCCTGCGCGCGACAGTGGTCCCGGCCGGAGGGATGCCCCGGTCTGTACAATCTGCACCCGAGCCGCTGGAAGTGGTCTTGGCCCACGGGAAGCACTTGTTTGTGAGTGGTTATCTGTGCCCAAGCTGCTGGAAGTGGTGCGGCCCTGCGGAAGAGGGTTGTGCAGAGGGGCGTGGCCCTGTCCGGACCTGTATGGCCTGGCCTGCCAGCCGCAGCACACACCGACCCTGCGCAACGGCCGTATGGAGGTTGGCAAGCATCCCCGACCCGGATGCTACTGGGCCTGAGCTCTTCCTTCTCTCTCTCTGTCTCTCTGACGATTCATCGCCCCTTCTATTTCTTCGACTCCTACACAAGAAATGCCAGATGCCTGTCGTTTGGTTGCTGGCTTCCGCGATCCGCTTTTCCCAAGGGAGGAGAAGGCAAGGGTGTCAAGTCACGGGGAAAATTTTTCGACCATTTTGCACCGCCAAAATCCCGCAGACGCGGCGCAGCTACTGTGGAGAAGGCCGCCCTTTGTTGCGTGCCAACCTCCGTTCCTGTCTTGTCACCAAAGGCTCACTTGACCATGGTTGCCTGAAAGATGGGTTTGCACAGTTGACAGGGGTTTCAATGATGCCTCAGCTCCCAGTGGCTTGCGAACGGGTTCTGAGGTGACACATGGCCTGGGAGCCAATGCCTCCATCGCGAGTTCTATTCTGACCACTGAGCTACTGAGCTACCCTAGGCGTTCACGGGCAGCTCCCGTGGTGGGTGTGCAACAATGTAACGTGTGCACCATGGGTATGCCGATCCAAAAAATAATCCCCCGCACCCAAATGGGTGAGACACAAACATCCATAAGCTGGATGTGGCAGGGCTTCTGTGCAGGTCCCTTGCCCCAATAAAGAATCTCTGAATGTGCACGAAACAGCGTTCCAGAAATTGAAGCCCGGTAGTAGTTTTAGTGCAAAGTCCCTGACCGAGGCTCACAGTCGTAAATACAATTGTACACGTGACCTCAGGCTGGGTGGCTCAGATTTTTGAGGAAATGGGGTAGTGCCTGTGATCCCACACTTTTCCAGAGAATGTATATACGCTTGTGCGTGTGTGCTGGGTATATGCGGGGTACATGCTGCCCTTCATGTTATTTGGAGCCAGATTGCAAGAGGGACGTGTTCCCTCAGGGTTGCCTGTACACTATCAGAGGCAACGATTCCCTCCCATATATACCATCCCATTGTAGAACTGGAAATGGGCCGCATTTGTTCATCTCAATACCATTGTGTGTACAATTCACTGATCATGATACATGCACAAAGGTGGAATTGAGATCAATTTGCGAATGGTAGTATATGAATCCATTTGTGACGTCCAGAGCTATTTTGCTTTCTGCTTTGTTTTACGGTTCTCCAACCTTGAAGGTTTGTCATTTGCCATTGTCGTGGGTCGCCCACCAACCATCATTGAATTTTCGTCTATCTGGCAAGCAGCTTAGTTGCAAACAGCTTAGTTGCCCACAAAATGCTTTGCAAAATATTTGATAGGGCAGAAATTTTTCAATTAGGCTGCACCTACCAGAGTTGCCGCCAGCTACAGACAGCAACACAAGGGGTATCCTGCCAAACCCCCCCCGGGGTCTGCAGACTCTTGTTGCACGGCGAATGTGCTCGCCGCTGTGTGAATGCCCATCATTATTATCAAATCGCTGAGTTTTTTATGTTGTTGCATTATGTGTTAAAATCGGCTGTACAAGGAGGTGACATGGGAAAGATAATTTCCTCGCAATCCGATGAGAAGAAATTACCCACTGTGCACACGTTGTGACGGCAAAAGTGGTGTGGTTCTTCCACTTTGGAGACTATGAGAGGGTGGTGCTTGTGTACCCCTTGTTTGCCTCCCATCTTTGAAAACTCAGACCCTCAAAGTGTGGTAGGGGAGAATCCCATCTCCCCAAAATTGAGGGTGAATCCCCCCCCCCCCTTTCCCCCACCCGGGGAACATTTCTCCACAGAGGGGGAGGGTTCACCGAAATTGTGGAGCTTTTTCTAGGAGGGGGTTCAGGGGGTTTTTTCAATCCCAATATAGGGTTTTTTCCACCATCTCTGGGGGGGTTTCTTGCCGTGATGGGGGCCAACGGTTATTTTCAAAACAACCGGCACAAGTGGTTATTTTGAAAACCAATTCATAGAATCTACTGTAAACCTCACGAATATTCTTTGGTAATACACTATGTTGGGGTTTTTTTTTTTTAAAGAAAACGGCTCATTGCTCGAACACATTTATACATTGCCAAATCAAGCTTTTTGGGGAGGATTCACCTTTTTCCTCCGGCTCATGTGGTTGGTTTAGTGAAAATCGATCGGCAATTTTTTTTTGTAAAAATAACGTCCAAATCCGGTTATTTTCACAACCACCAAGTTCTAAACCGTGTTTTTTTGGCGAGAATAGAAACTCTGTAGCAAATATGAACAGAGTGTTGGTAGTAGCACATTCGTCCCATACAAGCCTTTGCTAGGCTTTGTTGAGTGTTTGGTCCCTAAATTGGATGAGTCAAGACTGCATGTAGCCACCTAGAACCACATTATCAAGAGTAAAATTCAAGCGCTTAGCATAACTTTCAATTGCAGTAGACGGCACATCGGGGCAATGAATTTGATATTAAGGGTGGCCATTGCCGTGGGGAAAAAAACATAATTTTTCAATCTATTTTGAATCTTTTAATACAAACATGCAAGTCATTTGAGATAGGTTCATCTTTTAAGGTTGGTTCAACCAATTTTTCGGAACAACTTTAGTATGCACACCACGCATGCACCATATCTCATACTTAGTCACATGGTGGAAACAACACTACATAAATGGCGCCAGGGTTACATGTAACTAAGAGATGTTTGTGGTATAGAAAACACATAACTAGTACATGTGCTCATCAGCATACTTTATCTTAAATGCCTTTAGCAAAATGGCCTCAAACTGGACTGCTAGGCTCAATGCTTGGCTTGTCTTGTGGTAGAGAGGCAAAGATGAGGTGCCTAGGCAAACCGCGTTTCATTTGATGCATGGCGAGCTTGTATACTGTGTGGCATGGATAACTGACATTTTTGTTCGTTGGAATGGTAATGAAGCTTTGCAGCCCGTAAGCATCCCCGTAAACATAAGGCGGCCGAAAGACACTATTGTAAAAAGTCACGTGTGTTGTGGGTCGTGCCGCTAATGGTGTGGCTTTAAACCGCAAAAAACCGTAAAATATCGTAAAAAGCTGTTGTACACGATAGAAAGCAACTTAGAACAGCCAAAAGCTACGTGAAATCCAAAAGAGAGATTGTCTCGATGACCCCTTTTAGCACCATACAAGACACACCGAGGTGCACACGCACCTCGACTGAGCAAATTCATCAACCGGTTGAACCCCATACCACATACCTCCGTCGCTGCTATCAAACAACTATACGAAGCATACCAGGCACATCTACCTTAGGCGGCTCAAGTTGCATGGTCAAAAACGACGAAAAAGGTAGGAAAATGACAGGTTTCCAAAGGCAGCAAATAATAATTATTTTGTTGGATATTTCTGGACCGTGGCGAACAAGTATGGCGAAATAAATATTTCTATAAGAATGACGTGTCCCATGGGCGAGACAGGGAAAATTATTGTTTTGTGACTATTCTTTGCGCGAGGCCTCGCGCAAAGACGTTCATTTGTGTCGGATTAATGTACTACAGCACAACGCATTAGGCAGGTTGTCGAAAAATAGAACCCTGTCGTTTTTACACACGTAACTTAGTACCATTATCAGGATTGCGTGATAGAGATGGATGTATTAACCAATAAAGTTCAACAGTGGTGTACCCAAGAAACTTGAAAAGTATAAATGTTCCGTAACAAACTGTAGTTTCAAGCGCGAGGCCTCGCGCATGGAACGGCGCATGAGAAACATTAAAGTTTCGGTGATCATTGCGCGAGGCCTCGCGCAATGGATGTCATAAGCGCTCATAGAAACCAAACATGGAACAGATCCACCAACTACACAGGATGTGCATTCCCTTGATGCGGCGCTGCTGCATGGGCGCCCATACAGGTCTTGCCGGCATCTCCAGTTTTCATACTGTGGTCACCGCTGGCTTCACTGCCCATCAGCGATGGTAGCGCGCCGCAACTGGGTACCGCAATCAGGATTAACTAGTCAAATGTGGGACCACCAGACAGTTACAGTAAACCGAAAATGGTGCATGCGACAGGCGAATCATTGAATAATTGGTCGCGCGAAAACTGTGTGACAGGTTGATGTTTCAAAGCAAGAAAGGTTTTCAAACAGCGATTTTTACACAGATACAGTTACGCAATTATTTTCCACACCAACAATGCCCCTGCGAAAAGAGGTGGACTCTGAGAAGACAGTGGCCGCACCATCTGGAGTTTTCCGCGATGTTTGCTCAGAGGAACCACCGTATCACACGGCAGAAGAACTGTGGGAAGGGCTAAAACAGGGGGACAAGGGCGCGCGATTGTTGTTTGTGTTTTTTTTGCGCTTGCGCAAAAATGAACGGACGCGTTGCAGCGTTGAAAAGGCGATTGCGGCAGAGGGCAAGACATGGGTTGGTGTTTTGATAGAGGAGGCCTGGCGCCTTTATTTGCTGATGCGCCACCGCGCAGTTCCATACCAGGGAAAACCAAAGTCAGTTGTTGCGATAGAGGGAAGTAGGGCGCAGCGTCGCATTTTAGCAAGGTCAGGTCTGGCGCGATATAGCGCACCTTCGGTGAAAGAAAAGGCCGCAGTCAGGTTACAGACTACATGGAACAAAATACACCAGCAGTGGGTTGTGTTATGGATGGACAACTTGTACAACAAACAGTTTACCACAAATCCTGACAAGAACGACAAAAGCCTTAACGCAACAGCGTTGGCTGTTTTGCTACTGCGGGATGCACCGCGCTACTTGCAGGGTCATCCTAGCCTGGAAGAGCTTGAACGGCGTGTTCCTGTTGTTGCACGCATGCTGGGGAACACCGAGGAAACGTTTGCACGTATCCTCCGCGGTCTAGGATTTGCAAGCACGCGGCCTGTTGTTCGAAACATTAGGGCACCGCTTGACATTATTCGTCCTTTGCCTGCCAAGAGACCACATTGGCGACCCCTTTGTCTAAGCAAAGAAAAGGTGAGCGGCAACGTCTCGCTTCTTAACCTACTGCAATTCACTAGGGACTTGTCGCAGCACACTCGACCAGTTGTCCCTGTTTTATGTAATGAGAACATCCATTACCGCATTTGTACGATGATGTATGGTGAAAAAACAACGGGTTGGAATGTCCGGCTTTTTTTGCGTTCACACCCTATACTGTATGGTTTCTGGCACGCGTACAAATTTTGCGTTACACAAACATTTCGCTCATTTTGGCCGATCGTGATTTTCTTCCGTAAAGGTTTGCTGCGCAGCGGTGACACAGTCCCCTGTTTTTCGAAGCTGATCACAATGGAGATAAGTATTGGCGCACTGCTGTTGGGTATGGGCCCCCACATACGGCGCCTTAACAGAAAATGTCATTCCCTTGGGCAAAAGTCGCGGTCCATGGCCGGCATGGAAATCCATGATTTGCGCACCACTGTGGCAGGTGGCGGAGAAAGGCAAACCCGCCTCCCTGAAAATCCTCAACGTCCAAAAACTCCCGGGTCAAGAGCCTACCAAGAGCCGTGTGGTCCCCCCAGCTGCTGGCGTTACTGCGCGGTACTTTGGCTCATCGAATCCAGAATTTCATGCTCTTCGATTTAGTCCGCGGACAAATTTTGCCAAAAATGCACGTAGCCCCGGGGAATCGCGATTAATTGCCATTTTGGGCCGTTTTTCGGCTAGATTTCTCCGCCCGGCGATGACCGGTCGGGCGTCCAAAATAGCCATAACTTGGGCTAGCCGCGTCAAAACGCGTGGTACTTCGGCTCATCGAATCCAGAATTTCATGCTCTTCGATTCAGTCCGCGCACAAATTTCGCCAAAAATGCACGTAGCCACGGGAAATCGCGATTTATTGCCGTTTTGGGCCTTTTTCGGCTTGAAAACTCCGCCTGGCGGTGGCCGGTCGGGCGTCCAAAATGGCCATAACTCGGGCTAGCCGCGTCAAAACACGCGGTACTTCGGCTCATGGAATCCGGAATTTCATGCTATCTAATTTAGTTTGCGGACAAATTTTGCCAAAAATGCACCTAGCCCCGGGAAATTGCGATTTGTTGCCGTTTTGGGCCGTTTTTGGCTTGAAAACTCCACCCGGCGGTGGCCGGTGGGCCGTCTAGAATCACCATAACTCGGGCTAGCCGCGTCAAAACGCGCGGTACTTCGGCTTATCCCATCCGGAATTTTATGCTCTTCGATTTAGTCCGCGGACAACTTTTGCCAAAAATGCACGTAGCCCCGGGAAATCGCGATTTATTGCCGTTTTGGGCCGTTTTCGGCTTGAACACTCCGCGCGGCGGTGGCCGGTCAGGTGTCTGAAATGGCCATCACTTGGGCTAGCCACGTCAAAACGCGCGGTACTTCGGCTCATCGAATCCAGAATTTCATGCTCTTTGATTTAGTCTGAGTAAGAAAAAGTGCTTTTCCAATGGTTTAGGGTATACTTTAGTTGTATTAGAGGTGCTCTAAGCACTCAGGCATTTTTATCTTAGTATTGGCCCAACCAAAAGGGGTGATAACACAGTTTGACCTATGGAACCAAACACTAAATCAGGATGTGGTGTGGACCCCTTTATCCCCAAGCTATAGGCACTAAAACATCTTTTCCTGGGTTGCTGAGGCACTGATATACTGAAGGCAGAGCCTATGAATTTATCTATGTTTTCTCATGAATTCTTAGCTGTCCTAGTGGTATGCACCCTAGGGGGCTGGGGCACCTCTTTTTGAGAGGTCCTGGGTTCAATACCCAGTCAGCCTAGCTAAGTAGGAATATCCCATGTGACATGGCAGTGACCTCATCGCCACATGCCCTGCCACCTCAGCACCTATGGGACCCAAAAACAAAGAGTGCACATCTCAAGATGGCACTGTGGATGATAGTGAGCCCTTGGGGCAGTTTTCCAATCAGTTTTTCTCAAACATGTAAAATATTTCATCCTGAGTTGCAATGTATGCTAATTGCTGTGGTCCATTGTTGATAGTTGTTTTTATCCAACTCTTTGTGACTGCAGCCCTTCATGCTTTGATCCTGACCTTCTTCTACTTGCTTAATCCTGGCTTGGGTTATCCTGGATTGGTTGTATTTCAACAATAAAACATTTTCCTCATCAAAAACAAGCAGCAGGAACCCTACACCAGCAGCAAGCAGCAGGAGAGGCACAACAAACACACAGTGTTGAAATCACTATAAAACTTTCTGGTAGCAAGAGGCAGACTGTCTCTGCGTACCGGCAGCAACCCCGTGCCGTACATCCAGTGCGCCGAGATCAGTCATATATAAGCAAGAAGGGCGAACGAATATGGACACCAAGAAAGAGGACACCGACGTGAAGACGGCGCCTAAGGCACCAGCAATGCCAGCACCTGGTGAACCTGGACCTGGACCTAGCGCTGTACCTTCGGAGCCCTTACATGGGCCAGTGGACGTGGCTGAGGACTCGTTGGAAGGACTTCAGTCGGCCTTCCGGGCCCTCTCAGTCGAGGAGGTGGACACCCATCCTGTGAAGAGAAAGAGAGAGAGCGAGAAGGATGCTGGAGAAAGCATAGCAGACGAAGGAGCAGACCAAGGGCACGACCCGACGAATGATCCTACCTTCAAGGGCGCACCAAGCGCTTCTGGCCTCCACGCATCACCCTCTCCTATAACCACCACACTCCCAATTCCAGACCCAGCCGCTGCAACATCCACTCCCATAACCAACCCGCCTATGGCTGAGGGCATAGGCTTTACTGGTATGCCTACCTACCCTGCCTATGGTGTGAACCCACCTACCACTGCGTTTCCAGAGGCAACTACTACCAGTGAGCCGGTGACCTCCAGTTCTGCGCCGCGATGGTATGCGGCTGACTATCACCATCCTCTACCCGCTACGGGAGCTATGTGGATGTTCCTGGGTATGCAACCTTGAGTGGGTTGAGGAGAGGACCTGAGTCATGCGGGAGCAGGAGTAGAGGATCGGGGAGATCCTCCAACAGGTCCCTGACGCGGTCGGAGATCAACGAGGTGCTCCGAGGAGCCACCTCTAAAATTGTTGGCGACCTCACTCAAGAGATTCGAGATAAATTGGAGCCCCTGATACCGCCCCAAGCGTCACCTACCACGGTGGGAATGTCACCCCATCGAGTACAGGCCAACCACCTGGTGGCAGGGCTGACAAACACCCTGGGGAGCCTGAGGAGCCGACCGATGCCGACCCCTGCAACGATACCTAGAAGCCCTCTCGTGCCGAGGACGGCCCAGGCACCCTACAGTCACGTAGGGAATTCTACGAGAGCCGAGCTGGACCGGCTGGGGCTGACAGCCCTGAGGGCAATGGTGGATGTGGAGCCCTACGGCTCCAGTGACCTAGGCGGAGATCCCTCCGATGATGAACCGCCGTCGATGACTTCTGCTTCGCCCTCGGAGGACGACGACCCGGAGGACCCCGAGAACCCAAGTGGGAAGAAGAAGAAGAAGAAGAAGACCCGACGCCCTGAGGGACTCAGGTCTCAGGGGGCTAAGGCTATTGCCACCTCCAAGATCGTGGTGAACTTGCCTGAGTTCACAGGCAAGGACCTCAGCGAGTTCGCTGAAAATTTTGGCCGGTTTCTCCGATTGACTGGCCAAACCCATGCTAGTGGACGGGTCAAGTGCGATCTGCTCCTGCAGTGTTGCAAGACCAAGTACCCGGAGAAGCAGGTCAAACAGATCGTGACTAAGTCCGCCACCTTTGCCGATGTGTTGGTTGCCTTGGAGAGGCAGTACCCAACCTATGAAACCGACCTCTCCATCAGGGCCGAGATCCAGAACCTGCCCATGCTGCCCAACAACCCCAAACCTGGCAGGGTCTCTGAGCTATTGGCTGACATGGATCACTGGGCCGGACGATTGACGCCCGGTTCCTACAGCAGCGACGACCTGCTTTTCTGGTTGGTGGCTAAGCTCCCTCGAGAGCTGTGGGAAGAGTGCCGTTCAACGGCAGAGCGCAAGGCTAGAGCCCTCCACTACGAGGATCTGTGTGTACTACTCCTGGAGCTGGCGCTGGAGAAAGAAAGCGACCAGCACCTCAACAACTACCGTCCTGGAGGTGGAGGCTCTGGAAGCCATGGCAGAGGGTACCAAGGATCCAGACCTGGGCAGGGGACTACCCCCAAACACGCCCGTATCATGGAAAACGTCAAGGAGCTCTTCTGGTGTGATGCCAGAGACGAGCAGGGCCGCCTGCAGCACGCCCCTGACTGCGAGCAGCGCGACTGCTTCGTAGTCCAAGGGAAGAAGCAGGAGACCAACACCGGCGCCAAGGCGAAGCTGCCGGATCACTACAGGTGTACTATCACCTGTGCCTTCTGTGGGAAGAGGAAGCACTACGAGGATGAGTGCTACCACAAGCAGCGCCTGTCGGCGAAGCTGAAGGGTGAGGATCCTGGCAAAGCCTCTGGTAAAGGTGGAGGCAAAGGCTGTATTGGGTTTATTGGGTTTAGATAAATCTGAGTAGGTCCAGATGCGTAACAGGGAGCGCGCGCACACAGCGATATGAAATAGACAATCAGAAATAATGTAGGTATTTTGCAGTGCATATGTGAATTTTATTGTTATACAGAGAACGGGATGAAATTACGTTTTGGGACAGTCTTCTGTTGTGTTCGCTGAGGGATACTAAGAGGATTCAAGGCGTTCAACAATTTGAGTGATTTTGAAAAAGCATTGCAGGATATCGCAAATCAATAACTGAGGATCAGTACTATTACAATCCCGTTCTCGAAAAGTTCAAAAATCGCCGTGGAGAATTTTGGTATGTCTGCTGTGCAAGGGGCGCCGTCGTCAAGGAGACCGTCATCCAATGGGGACAACGGCTTGTGTGAGAGCGATCTACCCAGTTCAGCGTCCATGGCAACATGTGAGGGCTTGACGGACGCCAAGGAGATTATCAGCCGATTACTTGAGGCGGCGCGCGCCCAGCACGCTGAGGAGCTTCGTACAGAGCGAAGGCGCGCTGACAAGGCCTGCAAGGGTCTTCATCGCAAAATAAGGATTCTTACCGCGCGTATGCAGCAGCGTCAACAGGATGACCGAGTACGCTTCGAAGCCGCTGAAACGAAGGTCGCTGAGCAGAGCGCGAGGATAGTTTTGTTGGAACAACGTTTGGCGGCCAGGGATGATGAGAACGCCGTCTTGCGGAATCGTGTGGAAACTTTGTTGACGGCGGCGAAAGAGACTGGCGCCAAGGAGAGCGCCACAATGCGGCGTCAGGGTGATGTTGAACAAGGGTGAACAGTGCAGTGCGTAAGTCGAAGCAACCAGAGAAGTAATGTAGGTAAATTTACGAGTGCGTTGTATATATTTTTTCTTGTTGTGAACGCGTTGCGCTTCGAATTTCAACGCGCTGCGCCTCGCTTCGTAACTTAGTATTTTAGAACTGCTGCTTTGCGTTTTGTCTTCTGCCCTGCTTTGCAGGTGGACGCAAAGAGCAGCAGCAAAGACACGACACATGAGTATGGTGAGCAACGACAAACACATTTTCGGTGTGTTGTTTGTTGCACGCCTGCTTGGTGGGTTGGTGTTTCTTTTTGGTGAGGTTTTTTTGTCTCTTTTCTTTGTCTTTCTTTTCTTTTTTAAGTATTTTTGGACTGGTTGTCTGCCTGCCTCCTTTGGGCAAAGACACGACCCTTATTTCATTTTTGATTTTCACTTTGTATTTCAATTATTAGGGGTGCGACCTTCCATGGTGAGTTGGTAGGTGTTTCTGGGTTTCTATTTCTACATTTCCGAATGGGTGCTATTTTTCTGTCTGCCGCCTGCAGCAACTGCTGCCCATAATGGGCGATGATTAGATGTACGGTAAACCCCCTACTGTTTAAGGAGCGTGAGGCTCCAAACCCCTAAACCCTAGGGTGTGCGCGTGATGCGCTGAGTGGTGCGTGAGGCACCCCGCCCGCGCTGCGTGATGCGGCGATTTTTTTGTGTGGCGTGCGAAGCGCCCAGTCCTTCGGGTTGTGCTATGCTTCCCCCGGACACCCCTTTCTGTGAATGGTTAGTTTTTCTAGGGTGATTTTTTTTTCGGAGTGGTGCGTGTGTTTCGCCCCGCTCCCTGGCCGTGGTGCGAGATGCACAAGGCCTGGTCTGAGGTACATACTTACTGTGGGTCAATGAGCAGGGAATGTATGCCCGCTTTTGTATTATATCTTTTATGACCCTGTGTGTGTTCATGTTAGTGTTATGGTTAAGGCTTTGGGCTTCGGTAGCTTTTCTTTTTCAGTCTTTTTACTACTTTCTGGGTTTTTTTCCTTTCCTTGCGTGTAAGTCTTCTGCGCTTGCGTTTTAATTCTTTTACATTTCAAATTATTTTGTCTGTGTTGGTTCTTCGCTTTTTCTTGCAAGTATGTGTGTGCATTTGTGCGTGCGCCAGGTGTGACAAAGCGTTGGCGTAGGTTTGCTCAGTCCAGCCCTATTAGTTTTTATTATAGATTTCACAAATACAGTTACGCGTTTGACAACAGGATACAATGATAAAAATATTTCAGGCTGCGTTTCAGTAGGCTTTCGTTTGCGTTTTTATACATCGTGCGCATTGGCATAGTTGTCGTTTGCGTGTGTGTATTTTCTAACCTCTGTGCGCTCATGCAGGTCAGGTCAACAGAAGTGGGAATCAACAGTGGATGGTGGATATGTGCTGACGATCCGACACGTCGTCGTTTTTTTGTATGACATGCGTGTTCTGTTGTTTCTGTTTTGCTTTTGCAGTGCCAGCAAGTGGAGAACTTCAAAAGACATCAGAGGGTCCTGAATTCGGGGCAGGACCAGAAGAACGTCAAAGAATATCAGAGGTCTTGAATTCGGGGCGGGACCAAAGAACTCCAACAACGTACAGGTTAATGGGATTTGTACATTACATCAAGTTTCAGCACTGTTTTTACAGACGCACAAACAAAATGAGACAAGTCTCCACTTGCTGCGTGTACTGCAGGGCAGGCAGGGATTCTGTACATTAGCTAACCTTTTCAGGCAGGCAGAACATTGTTACACATTTTCTGACAGCCCCGCTTTTTTTTTTCCAGAGGGCTTTTGAGGCTGCATTGCCTGCTTAGCCATTGCTGCAGGCAGTTTCTGTTTGTAGGCGGGTTAGTATTGTAGGGTTGCAGTGTAGTCCAAGCCCGCAGTTCCACCCCCACCCCCACTCTAACTGGTATGTAGGGCTGCAGTGTACTTCAGTCCTGCGGCACGCGACAGTAAAATTTTTTTGGGGTGTGTGTTTGACATTTTTTTGTTTGACACCCTGCTCTGGGCTGTCAACAGCAGCTCAGCCCCCAGCCCCCCCAGTGTAAATATCTGAGTGTCTATTTTTTCAGTTAGCCATTTGCTGAGGTAACCCCCAGCAAATAGCTTGGAAGGAGAGTGTATTGGGTTTATTGGGTTTAGATAAATCTGAGTAGGTGCAGATGTGTAACAGGGAGCGCGCGCACACAGCGATATGAAATAGACAATCAGAAATAATCTAGGTATTTTGCAGTGCATATGTGAATTTTATTGTTATACAGAGAACGGGATGAAATTATGTTTTGGGACAGTCTTCTGTTGTGTTCGCTGAGGGATACTAAGAGGATTCAAGGAGTTCAACAATTTGAGTGATTTTAGAAAAGCATTGCAGGATATCGCAAATCAATAACAGAGGATCAGCACCATTACAAGGCAAAGGCAACGACTCCGGCAAGGGCAAGTCGAAAGGACGTGGACAAGGGCAAGACAAAAGTCAAGCTGGACGACGAGAAGGCGCTAACCGCCAGGCAGACAAGGACAACAAGAACACGGACAAGAACGGAGGCAACCCTAACCCTAATCCAGGGGGGAACTCCGAGCCCTCTGGAGGGCAGTCGGGTCCTACCACACGCTCACAGACGCAGGCCCAGCGAGAACAAGGAGCCAAGCGTGAGCATGAAGGTGGTGATGACGGCAACGCTAAGAAGAGGAGCCGTTTTATGAGTATGGCCCGCAAATTGTTAAACAAGGGGTTCGAGGTGACCTGTCCCGCGGAGTTCTGATGGGGACGCTCCGGTGGGGCCCTGGACTTGGTGTTCTGGGTACGTATCCAGCTAGGGGGACGCGAATACCTGGGGGTATTGGATACCGGAGCCACCATATCTATAGTGGCCAAGAACATTTTACCTTGTGGGAGCCTGAAGAACACCATGACCACCGCGGCTATACGAATGGGGGATGGACATGTGGTGCACAGCTGCGGGGACTGTGAAGTGGAGGTACCTATGGGCTCTCGAACTATCGCCCATCGGTTCTATGTGATGGACACTGAGGCCTTCGACTTTGTATTGGGAACTGACTTCTTCGTGCAGCACTCCCAGATACAATCCCTGACGCTGCAAGCGCCCTACCTCCTCTACGTGGACCACGGCAATGGCAGAGAGTCTGTGCCACTGGAGCAGTCGGAACATACCTCGAGTTACCTGAGGCTATCGAAGGAGGAGGCCTTGAACATGATGGCGGCCTCCAAAACTGAGGACTATCAACTATTGGGGGAAGTCCTAGACCAAGGTCTGAAGGAGTTGGGTTACTCTAGAGAAGACCTGAGGGTGGAGTTGTTCGCCAGCGACAAGCAGCATGTACTGGACCTTTACTGCAGCAAGGGGAAGAACTGCAGCTACAAATTTTACTGGCCCCCTTTCGGGATGGCCTACGGGAACCCCAGGTTCAGTGAACTGGGGAAGGTCTTGACCAAGGTGGCCTTGGAACGTTCCCGTATGGTCATGTGTTCCCCCGATTGGGGAGCCCATGGGGGCAACGAGTACTGGCGAAACCTCCTGGACAGGCTGACTATCAGCTCTGTTCGGTTACCTGATGAGGCCATCTACGTGCCTCTGGGACGCAAGACGCCTATTGGGAAACCCGGATGGGGGAGTATGCTCAGCGTGGTGGAAGGAGGTCTTACCTCCATCCCCTGGGAGGATCTGGACCCGACTCTGGTCCAGGCTATACAACGAGAAAGCGATGGACTCGCCTTGGGTGACTTGAAGGATCGACTACGACCTCAAGATGCTATTGAGACTATACCCGGAGGAGATGAATACGTCGTGACTGACACCAACGCCCCCAACTCTCCCTGCCATGTACCTGTTCCTGATGGAGTCTCTGAGTGTGGACTATCCGAGCTACCTAGCTCTATCCACTCAGATGACGAAACTGAGCACGACGTCTTCTTCGTGCAGACCTGTGTGGAGGAAGTGGAGAACGCCGAGTACGTCGCCCCACTGAAACCCCTACTCTCCATGAGGGTGGAAGACCCCGTGGACGAAGAGCTGGACCCTCGATCCAGGCTAAGGGAGTATGTGGACTCCAAGAGGATGTTGGTGGCGAAAAAGCTATGCTACGCTAAGCCTACGCGCAGCTCATGGCCACTGAAGCAAGGACGTATGGGAGACCTATCCCAATTGAAGGAGGACCTCGAACAGAAGATCACCACCTGGCAAAGGGGGGTAGATCTTAAGCTCATGAAGAGTGTGTGGGGTGCCCATGTGAGGACCCCAGAGGAGGACGACCACTCATGGGTCCACTTCAGCAGCGCTGGGACTCTGTCACTAGGTACCACGATGCGGTCCTCGTGCCAGAGGTAGCTCTTGTCCCTCTTCCACTGATCTTGGTTGACCAGGAGGGGTTCAAGGCGTTTCTCCAGGCGCTTGTAGATATCCCCAAACTCCTTCAGGTACTCCGATTGTTGGAGTCCATCCAGGGGGCATATCATCGTCATGTTGAGGTCCAAGTGGGCGTCCATACGGCTGAACGCCTCCTCAGCCAGCGCTTCAGACCCGGCACCAATCAGGGCGTCAAAGTTGTTGTGGCTGATGTAGTCTGCACACTCGTTCTTCACTCCCTGGATATGGTGTACCGTCAGTCGTAGTTGACTGAGGTAGGTCCACCAGCGCCGTAGCTTGGCCTTCTCAGGTGGGGGGCCCTTCTGGAAAGTGCGGACCGGCTCTTGGTCGCACAGCCAGACCACAGGGTTACTCCCCAACAGTCGTGCTTGTGAGGATAGCACTAGCATACCCGCGAGCAATTCCTGCTCATAGGTGGAGTAGTTCCCCCTGGCCTGGTTCCATTTCCAGTTCCAGTGGCCCAGAGGTACTAGGACCCACTTGTCGTCAGGGTAGCTGTGCTTGAGAGTTCCATCTCGGTTGAGACCTTCCGTCCCCCATTGGGAAATGGCCGAGTCAAACTCCTCCTTCTCTAGTGCTTGCCATTGGAACAACGTTCCACCACCGCCCACGTTGCTAGCGTCGGTCACCAGGATAATCTCCCCTTGTGCCCTAGGCACGCCCAAACACTTAGCGTTGGCCACCTTGTCTTTGAGCTCGTCAAACGCTTGTTGCTCTTGTGGGCCCCAGCGCCATGTAGTACTCTTCTTGATCAAGTCCGTCAGAACGGCGCTGGTATAGGTGAAGTTCTTGATCTGGCGAGGATAGAAGTTGCACGCCCCAATGAAACTGCGTACATCATGAAGTCCTTTCTTGGGGTCTTCGTGTCGTACTTTGGCATTCATCAGGGGTTTGGCCTTAGAGGCCGCTGGGGTCCACCACCCATAGCCAACGTCAAACCCCAAGTACTGCATGGTCTCCTGCATGAACTCACACTTCTCCAGCTTGAGTCGTGTGTGGTTCTCTTGGCAGACTGCAAAGATCTCACCCAAGAGGATTAGGTGGTCCTCCTGGGTATTGGTACCGAGGCATTCATCGTCGATGTGTGCTTCCATCTGGGCCCCACGGGATATGAGCTCCTGCACCTTAGGTCTCCTTCGTAGGATGGACAAGATCTTGGTCATCAGCTCTTGGAATAGAGCGGGTGCGTTGGCCACGCCAAATGGCATGACCTTCCACTTGAACACCCTCCCCTGACGGGTGATGAAGGCTAGTAGCTCCTGAGCGTTGGGCGTCAGGTCCACTTGCCAGAATCCGCTCCTCTTGTCCATTTTGGTCTTGTAGCGACAGGAGGCTATCTTCTCCAGGGTAGACTCCATATTAGGAATGGACCCTGAGTGGTTCAGTGTTTTCTTGATCAGCTCTCCATAGTCCACTACCAGCCGTTTGGCTGTAGACCCAGGTGTAGCCACCAGGAAACAGGGGCTGCAGTGTAGGGGGTAGTCCCCGTCCTTGTACTCCAGGACTAGGCCAGCGTCGATACATTCTTGTATCTGTCGCTCAATCTCGTCGGCCTGCTCTTTAGGAGCTGGATAGGGTCTCCTCCGGATCTTGTGACCCACGAACTCGGGTTTCAGCTTGAGGTCCATCTGCACCAGCTTGTCACATGAGGCTGGAGGGGGTAGTTCTCCGAACACCTCCAGATAGGTCCTTATAAGCGTCTGCACCCGCGGGTCCAATAGCTTGATCTTGTCCTCCATGTCCTCGTCAGAGTGTAAGTTGCTTGCCCCCTGAGTAATAGACGTCGGGAGGTGATCCTCCACCGACTCTTCGCCCTTGGTAGTATCCTTCAACCCTTGGTAGGCATACAGTAGGTCTCGTTCAACCATCTCCGTGGACGATGGCAACATAGGCACGCTCGAGGGGGTTCACATACACATTCCTCCGAGAGTCCAGCGGTCATGTGGGTGCTGACGGTACCCTGAGGCTATTCAAGCAGTGGTTCCACGCTACGTGGACTGACGACCAACTGCGGAAAACCCTCTAGCCTATCGTGGACAAGTGCCCGTGCAGGTCCTGCAAACCAGGGGATATCAGGGACCGAGGTCTCTACTCGACCCTGCCCATCCCTCACTGTGCTAACAGTGTTCTATACGTGGACTACACGGAGATGCCGAAGTTCGGGGGCTATGACTTCGCCCTCGTGGTAACCTGTGGGTTGACCAGGTTTACCAGGGTGTTCCCATGTACCAAGCACATTACCGGGGAGGAGACTATCAAGATACTCGTGGAGGAGTGGTTTTGTGTCTATGGGGCGCCCAAGGAGATCAACTCCGATGAGGACGTACAAGTACGCTCACATACCGGCTGGTACAAGAGGGTCCTGAGATCCCTCAATGTCCAGGTGTCTACGGGGATTCCCTACTCGCACACGAGCAACCCCCTATGTGAGCGACAGATCCGTGTCCTCAAGGAGAATGTAAGGATATGGTGCAAAACTGAACGCACCAGAGACTGGGTGAGACTACTCCCCGTCATATCCTTGATGATGAACTCCCAAGAGAGTTCAGCTACTGGCTACTCGCCCCATGAGCTATTCCTAGGGCGCCCGGCGTGGTTCCTACATGCCCCCTATCCAGAGGACACCCATTCTTCTGTGGGTGAATGGGTCCAAGAGCAACAAGCGAAGGTGGACAAGGCCAAGGCTATGCTCCAGAGAGTGAGGGAGCGTCAGTGGAACAAGAAGAACAAGCACCGAGTACCGGCCACCTACCAAGAGGGGGACTGGGTGCTGGTGCACCACAGCCGACTACCCGCCTGGCCACGCTCTACCAGCGATGACCCATACTTCGGGCCGTACAAGATTCTATCAGTGGATGGACACCGTATCACCGTGCGGTGTTTTCCCCGTCTAGGGGGGACCCTGGTGTGCGCTACTCAACATCGGAAGCGCTACTATGACCCTGAAGACCTCTGTGGGGAGGAGTGGGAGCTTAACGACGAGGAGATCGCCGCCCTAGACTTTCAAGGGGCTGCAAGCCCTATGGAAGTTGAAGGGGAACTCCCCGACATGAACGCCGAGGAGATGGCTAAGGAGGGCTTCTACCTGGTGAAGTCTGTCCTACGCCACCGCTATCGCCAGGGTTGGCGCTTCCTCACCCTCTGGGAAGGGTTTGGAGTCGAAGAGGCCACCTGGGAGCCCTTCTCTGCGTTTGTTCTACCTGGGGGACGCCTAAACTCAGCTCTGGTTGACTACTTGTCCCAGAACAACCTTGGTGAGTTGCTGAGGCTCGCTGAGACGCTTGCCTCCAAGACTAAAGCTAGGGACTGAACCTTACCCTTACCTGCCTAAGCGTATGTGTGAGTGTGCTATTCCTAAGGTCCTGAGAGCAAGCCGCAGAAGTGGTGTCCTAATTATACCCAAGTCCGCATGCTTGCTAAACCTGGAGGGTTGGCTTATTGATGCCACGGGGTACGCCCCGGGTCTCTCCTCCCCTAAGCGCCCAATTTCTGTGCTGGCGCAAAACCTTGGGGGAATACCCAGCATACTAATCCAGGTATTGTTTTCCCTACCTATCTGTCTACTACAGGGAGGGGTGGCCAAAAGCTATGAAGGCATGAAAACGCCGTTTTGCTAAGTGGCCAAAACGCTGACCTAACCACTGCCACAGCCCACCAACCCTGCTAAAATTGCAGGAAACGGGTGGGACAGTGACACACGCACTACAGGTCCTACACACCCTACAGTGGCACCATCCTGGTGGGCGAGCGCTACTGCAACTGGCTCAAGCCCCCACTCAGGATTACCACTCCTACACTCACGCTCTACTGGGTGGTGTTGAAGATAAAGTTCTGGGTCCTAATGACCCTCCTGTGAAGAAGACAAGAGAACACAGTGCTGCTGAGCAACTGTGGCCTAACAGGGACGTCACAACACGTTTCCCTGCTAGGGCTTGGAGGGGAGAGGCGCACAGGTGGCGTGCACAGCGTGGATGTTGATGGAGTCGAACTGCCCTCGCCACTCCTGGCTGAGGCGCAGTTAATTGATTGTGGGATCAGCGCCCTTGTTTAGCAGGGCAAGAAAAAAACGAACGCTGCTGCACCAATCACCCTACCTGCCCACCTGTAAAGCAAAGGCAAATGAAGGGATGTTTGCGGCTGAGGAACCAAGCCACACTCCACGTATTATACGCTTCTCAGTGTGACCTATAATACGCTGTCCTCAAACACCCCTGTCAAGCAAGCAAGCGTTAAGAGACTCCTCAGGTTCTCTTAAAGAACGTACCGAGGAGCCCCTGGGTAACCTAAACAAGGTTTACTGCGCGCATTTCGCGTGGCCTACCCTTTAATACGTGTGTGAATGCAGGAGCATGCACGAGTGGACGCCCTGCCTTTGGCAAACTTCCTAATCTTACACACCATCACGAACTCCACCAGGGGGTGGCCCCACCTGGGCTTACCTACCTTACCTACCGCTCGAGAGTGAAGCAAGGTGAGGAGAAAAGCGTGACACAAGCGAAAAACGACGCTATGCACTTGTGTGTATGTCTAAGCACCCTGATCTTACCTCTAATCATCTGCAATCTTTCTAATCTATCCCTCCATCGTGTTCTATCGTGCTACCAGGCTTGAAAACGACGACACATGGCGAGCACTGTGCGTCGGGCAAACAGAACGAGCACACCTGCAGTTCATACCTGATTCATTGAAGTCATATTCTTATTTTTCGAATTCTTGATTTTTGGTTGATTCTGGCAATGTGGGTGGAATCTTTAATCACCTCTATTTATGTGTGTCGCGTCATTTTCCTGTTTACGTGAGACATACGTTTATAATCTCATTATTTCTTTATTTTCCGGCGCTTCGCTAGGAGCCGCTCCTGCGCGCCGCCTTTTTCTGCGTAAGAATTTCTTGATTTAAAAAATCAAGAGATGACTACAAATTTTATAAAGATGTGCATCTGATGCACAATTAGATTCTGTCCAGGTGTGTGCCTTCAGAAAAATTCTAGGCCATCATTTGACGGATTTAGGTGTTGTCGCTTCGCGCTTGCGTGGATTCGTCCCCCATTCTCCCATTCCTCTGTTGTGCAGACCTCCTCGCAAAGCCTCGTTGAGTAGGCCGCTGTTCTGGCCGAAAAGCAGCAGCAGGAGACTGAACCAGAATCAAGACCCCTCCAAGGGGCAATTCTAATTAAATCAGCGCACCCTCGCCCCAGTACCAGGACAGGTGTCTCCATCAGGTTCCTTGAGACTTGGGTCGAGCGTCCTATGAGAGTCTGGCGTTGGGTTGTGTTACGCTGCAGCTTGGAGGGAGGGATGCACATGCATATGGTCTTGGCATGCCCTACTCTAACCCCACCAAGCCACAGGAACCCCGGCAGCGCCAAGAGCGCTGAGTTTTCTGTTGGAGACTGTCATCAACAATGCAGCAAGAGTCGCTGGCCATGGTAAAGCGCTCTTTTCCAGTGTTAGGGAAGCTATGGGTATTTTAAAGTAGGTGTGGAAACCAAGGAAAGGCCAAGAAAAAATCCCGGGGGGAGCGACGGGAGGCCGCCACCCGGAAGCGCCGCCATCACGAGGAGGAGGCGTACATGGAAGGTGTACGCCGTGGAGTCCTGGGTGGGGCGTACGTGGAGGAACTCCGGCGCAGCCGCGTGGACATCGAGGAGGAGATGGACGTGGCGGCTGTGGAAACCCACGGGGGATGCCGGTGGGAACCTCGGTCGTCCTCGCGGCCGTGTTCATGGTCTCTAAGGCCGCGGACGCCGCCGTGTGGGAGGACCTAAAGGACATCAGGCCCCCCGTGTATGATGGAACCCCCTCAACCTCGACCGCTTCTTGGAGAAGCTGGACGATTGGGGGATGACCGTCACTGAAGACATGGATCCCGCAGAGGCGGAGAAATATGTCTTCAAACGGTTCAGGTGGCGCCTGCCGGAAGTGCTCCAAGAGCTATACTTCGTGGCGACCAAGGAGGGGAAAATCAAGACCCTCAAGGAAGCCAAGAAGTGGCTCAATGAGCAGGAGCGGGTGGACGCTCCGCAGGTTGCCGCCAAGCGGTGGAGGGCCATCAAGCTTCAGCATGATGGCCAGGAGGTCCGCCCGCGGGATTGGCGGGACCTCCGGGGACAATACGTCCTCTTCCGCCGCAATGTGGAGGACTGGAATGAGGGAGATGAGCCGCCCCGCCTGCTCAACATGCTCCTGGAGGCCTGGGTCAAGCGGGTCACCAAGGAGGAGGCGAACAGGGCCCAGTCCAACCACACGGTCAAGATGATGCTCCACAAGGATCATCATAAGAACGTGGTGAATTGGACAAAGCGCTTTGTCGCCCGGGACTTCAAGAGGCAGTCCCTGCGGAACGCCCTCCTCATCACTGTCTCAGGGGATCGTGAGAAAAGTGCGATCTGGCGCCTGGACGAGTGTGAGGTGGGCGGCCAGACGATCCATCTGCAAGCCATCCCGGCGCGGATGAGCTGCGACGACGTGCTGGAATGGGTTGGAGAGGAAGTACTCAAGGAGTACAAGAGCCTCCACCACACCCGCGGGCTGCAGGGAGGTGACCGCAACGTCAACTTTGTTGGCGAAGGGTCTGGCGGGGAAGCTGCCATGGACCCGACGGATACCGGAGGCGGTGAAGGTCTCGACGATGATGACGAAGATGATGAACCCGCGGAGACCGCCGTCTATGCCTTTGTGGCGAACAACCTGCATAAGGGAGGCAACCGGGGAAGCTTGAAGCCCCTTCGGCAGGGTTGGAAGAAACGGGAGAAGAAGGAGCCCCGCCGCGTCGGTGATCCACCGCTGTCCTTCGGGGAGTTCATCCGAGCTCACCCCCAGGGCTGCTTCGTGTATTACGGGCGGAACACCTCCTTACAGCACGACCACCGGACATGCCCAGTCCACAAGGCCAACACGGAGGCGTACAAGAAGGCGCACGGGTCGACCAAGCGTGCGCCCGCCAACGTCCGGGAGACCAAGGTGGAGGATGAGCTCTCCAAGCTGAGGACCGAGCTCGCGAAGGAGATCCAGGAGATCAAAAGGGCCTGGGCTCCCAAGCAGGACAGAGGCAAGGACAAGGACAAGGACAAGAAGGGTAAAGGCTGGTGGAGAAAGCAGGGCGACGTCAACGAGGTCGCCGCCGAGGATGGAACCCGGACCACCAGCGACGCCCCTTAGCGGAGCCCCTGTAGCCAAGGGCCCCAGCTAGGGCGGTCGCAGGATAGTGCGGTGGGCATTGCCGCACCATCCAAGTCGGGAAGCGTCGATTCCTCCGCGCTTGCCGCCGGCGGAACGCCAGGATCGGCGCCCGAGAGAAAGGACAGTCGCAGTGGCCGGGTGAGGGCGAGTGCCGGAGGGATGACCGCCCTAGGCGGATCCTCGTATCCCACCAAGGTCCCCGGTGAAGGCACGAACCCTTGCAGCCGGTCATCCTTTGCGACCAAAAATGTATTCGACGTGCTTCAGGATCTGTCCGAGAGTATCGGCGGATCACCGGAACCGCAGCTGGAAGCTGCAGGTGGGTCGGCAGAGCCCATTACCCACGACCTGCACCATTCGCTGATTGAGCTTCTGGAAAGGCCGGAGATCCCGAGATTGCACGCTGTGCGCCGAGTCGGCCGCGAGCGGCAGTTGCATCTTAAGGTCCATGCCCTATGCGGGGAAGTGGAGAAGGTCTTCGACGTCCTGGTTGACACGGGCGCTCAGGTCAGTCTTGTCAAGGCTGGCCTACTTCCGCCGGAGTGCTTGACCACAAGTCGGGGACCTGTCAGGCTGAAAGTCGCCAACGGCCAGTACATGGTGGGAGGTACGAAGGAGGCTGCGATTGCGCTGCAATTCGTGAACCATCGTGAGCTGAGCCGCCCGGACCTCGGCAAGGAAATCCTCCTCAAAGGATACTTTTATGAGGCCCAGATGGACTGGGACATGATCGTCGGGTACAATTTCATGATGGAGACGGACTCAGGCGTGCTCGCGGCTCAGGCCTCCATGACCCTGTACCAGGACGACCAGCTCTCACTGCTCTCGTCACCTGAGCACCACGTGGAGTGCCAATGGATCCACCCGGAGCGCCACCAGCTAGAAGTAGCGGCACTGGGGACTGAGCCAGCTGGGCCAGCGAACCAGGAGTACGGCGTCAGGCCGGAATTAGCAGACCGAGTGGTGGCTGATCTGGGAGCCTCGGATCTGGCCCTTGATGCGTTCTCTTCAGGAACCTCCGCCCATCTGCGGGTGTGTGAGAAGTACTGGAGCGCCCAGGACGCTGCGTGGACGAAGCACTGGGGTCGGCATCAAGGCTTGGTGTGGATCCATTGCCCCAGAGTGGACATTTCAAGGGCGGTTGCGAAGATCCGCAAGGACCTCTCGAAGGCAGTGCTGGTTATCCCCTTTGTGTGATTGTACTTCACACCCATAGGTATCATCCACCAAAATTTCACTCGAATCCAAAGCACCACGACGGAGGTCTGATTTTTGCCCATTTCGCGCGTGCTGCTTACTTGCTTGCTTGCTTGCTTGCTAAACCTGGTAGGTCCACCCTAGACACTAAAAAGGGTTATAAAACCAAGACTGGTTCCATGACCTTAACCCTAACCCTAACCCCCCCCCCCTTCACCCCCGGCTGGACCCCCCCCCCCCCAACTCCCCCCCCCCCCCCCGAGTTTTGAAAGATAGTTGGGGGGTGGGTCGCATCAGGACCGGTTGTAGTCGCCCCCCCCGTGGGCGCCACGGAGTTGTTTGCAAGACCTATCACGAGCCACGAGGGATTTTGCATTGCCCTTGGGACGGAGCTTGTGGTTGAGAATCGCGAGAAAGAGGCCAAGTGGAAGCTCAAAAGAGTTTAATTCCAGTGCATGGTTGTGTCTCCACAAATGCTTGCCAAGCTCACAATTGATGTGCTTAAGCTCATACGGGCATCTTGAGTATCCATGTGAACACGCCTAAGCCGGTGTAGCTGGAATAGTTCATAATCCTTGTCTTTGTTACAAGGAGCCTCGTGACCCAAATAGCCCCCGTTGCCAATCCGGTGCATAGTTAAGCCGTTTTGACCGCTCCCAAGGGGGAGCCGCACGTGTAGATGTCTTTTGCTTTTTTTTGTGGGGGGGTGCGAGCACCAAGTGAGCACTCCTTCGGGAGTGATACAGTTGCTTATGCTACCGGCAACAAAAGAGCGCTATCATGAGGAGCTCTCTCACCCCTTTGTGCTTCGCCCTCTTGCTCTCTACACCACTTGTCGCCAAGCTCGTGGGGAGTGACGCTTTGCGAAAAAGTGATTTTTCAGCACTATAGAGCTTGAAAACTCCTATAATTTTCATGGGCACACAGATATTGTGCTTTGCAAATTACAATTGGTGTTTGCCATGGTGCAGCCGTAACTAGTGTTATAACTGCTCCTGCAACCACATTTTAAGACTACCGCGTTGCCAGATTGTTGCTTGCCGATTTCACCCAATTTCAAATTTTCAAATCTAAACTCGTCATTTGGCCCAAAAATCCGCATCTGCTGGTCCAAGTCCCATCCTTTCATATGCACATTTCACCTTGTATTTTTCCAGTGAATCTTTACTAAGAATATTTGGAGTGGGAATCTGGCGGCGGGGTCCCTGTCCCGGCCGCCCCATCCACTTGCGCGCTGCCCTGCATATGCAATTAACCCGCAAGTTACGCTCCATTGGCGATGAAGTCAGCCCTGAACCTTGAAAGAGCATGCCCGCTGGGGCCTTCTCAGAGTTTTGGCACACGGCAATTTGCGACGGCCAAATGAGCAAACACTCATGGTGTCCGTAAGGAAAATTGATGTTTGTTTGTGCAGTTCCTAGGTAATATCGTGTCTGTCGGTAAGGGAAAAGCACAATGTCTTCAGTCGCGCGAGATTACAGCCAACGTAGATTTCTGTAATTAAGATTTACAGAATATCAAGAATTTTTCAACAAATTTTACTGCTTGTCAAAATGTTCAACTCCATTCCAGAACGTGCTTTTTTCGAGTTTTACACCCTTCAAGTAATGGGGGTCCCCTACTTGCCCTCCAAAGCCCCCAAGGGTGGCAATGTAGGGGCAGGGTACTCTGCTCCATGTATACTGATTCTACATTGGGTCAAAAGAAAGTTTCCGTGTGAGACCAATTATTGTTGCACCTGTTGCACCACTGGGATCGTTATTTTTCAAATCTGAGGAGGTACAAGGACCGGGCCCAGCCCCCCCCCCCCCCCCATGCCCCAATCACCCCCGAAACCAGAACTGCAATGTAGGAAGCAGTTGCAAGCAATGGTTGCAGCCCATCATGAAAGAAGGTAGGATGGAGCAGCAACAAGGCACACATAAATCTGACTTCAGAAAGAAGCAAGACGCCACTGACGACTGCGTGCCCTCAAACAGGGTGTGCATTTCACTGAAATGTTTCGTTCTCTGGCGTGCAGTGTGCGCGGATGCGATGCCGGCACCCTCATGGCACGACACTGCTTGCATCACATGGCAACTCACCAGCTTTCATGGCATGCCTCTGCCCCACCGACCACAAAAGCATACGGATCGCCTTCTCCCCACCCCAAATTTGCCCGAGTTTGTGCCCCAAGTTGTCGCAATAGAACATGGACTTCCACCGTAAGAGACCAAGGGAGGAGTGGGACCCCACATTGTGGGAGATCCCGCTGCACCCGCTACCGAAACGACACAAAGCACATTGGGACCCTGGCAAATCGGAGATCCACCTGCAGTGAAGCTTCCGCTTACGGAGAATGTGGGAGACCCATCGCGAGACCCAACACGCACCAGCCTCCCAGTTTTGGCACCAAGGTCTCGCCACTTCGTCCATGCTCCGACCAGCCAAGACCAACCCCTCTCACGCTATACGCACACAATGTCCACGTGCATCCAGATCCGTCAGAACAAGGGACAATAAGAGAATTGTTCCAACAAGAGTGATTCTGTGTCCTGTGGCCCTTTGGACACTTTCTTCCATTGAATCCCCGCGACGCTTGAGCACGCACAAGGTGGGGGCTACACGCACGACGCCCGTGCGCGCACAAGCTCGGGGGTGCATGCAGGTGGGGGGTATGCGCGCGCAAGGTGGGGTGTATGCGCTCACGCGCGCGCACGCGCAAGGTGGGGTGTATGTGTGCGACGTGCGTGCGTGCGCCAGATGGGGTGTAAGTCCGCGCATGCGTGCAAGGTGGGGTGTACACGCTCGACGCGCGTGCACGCTCAAGGTAGGGTGTATGGCACGCGCGCAAGGTGGGGTGTACACGCATGCATGCAAGGTAGGGTGTAGGCTCAGGACGCTCACGCGCAATGTGGGGTGTACGTGCGCACGCAATGTGGGGTGTACGCGCGTGCACAAGTTGGGGTGTACGCGCGCTCAAGGGGGGCATGCCGCGACGCGCACGCACGGTGGGTCCAAGGCTACCCCTAGTGCGTCCGCCCCGGTGGTCCGGGGCTAGAGTGCACGGATGACGTGCTACCGCCGTGTCTGTGGCGAGCACACGTGTGCGCGAGTGCCACTAGCAAAACGCGCTCGCACGCGTGCGCACACAGGACCTGCTACGGCTGCGTCTATGGCGGCGAAGTCGTCATCACAAAACTCTTCCTCTTCGGAGGAGAACGGTGCTGACATGTCTCCCCACTCCCCACCCGTCACACCCAGCGCCTTTTTTCTCACTTTGACCTGCGTCACCTGCGTCATCTGCACGTCGAAGATCGGTGAAGATCGGGTAGCATCAGTTAGCACTCGCTGCCATCTCCTCCATCACTACACATCAAAAATCGGTGAGATCAACCAGATCGGGGCAAGTCAGACCAGTCATGGCTCAGCTCTCTCACGTCGACCAGTTTGCCACAAGCGCCGAATCATGGTCTCAGATGTGGCGACTGTACGACATCCTGGACAGGAACGGAGACGGGGTGCTTTCCAGTGACGACTGGCCTGCTGGGAACGACACGTGGCAGATGTTGCAGTCTCGGTTCGACATAAACGGTGACAACAAGATCACGCGTGACGAGTTTGTGTACAGACTCAAGCTGATGGCATACGAACAGCCGATCGACGCCCGCCTGTTTCCAGCCATGCCAACGAATCACGCCCAATGCCTAGAAGAACTGACGAGAAGTGCCAACTATCAGATTCAGGTTCTATGCAAGCAGCTCTTTGAGGCAGTTTCTGACAGTTGGGAGCCCCCAGCCAACGTCCAGAAGGTATACCAGAAGGCCACCTCACCACCGCCGGCTGCCAAGGTGTCTGTACAGCTGGTCACTTACCAGTTTCGCGGGGGTGCTCCGCCGCATCGAGGGTTTCATCGACAGGGGCAACTCCAGGTGCACAATTTCGACCCAACGACGTCGGTCAAATACGTCAAGGCCCAGATCAGCCCGCAAGACCGGGTTCTGGTGTGCAAGCCGGGCGAGCAGCTTCCCCCAAGCCCAACAGAGGGCGCAGGTTTTCAAGACCTCCCCACAGAGGGCATTGTGAAGGACTGCCTGCCTGAGGGCAGCTTCCTGGTTGTGCTGAAGTCAATGCAAATGGGCTATGACATCGGGGTCTTTGAGCAAGCGGTGGATCCAAACACACACTTCCTCGTTGGCGACTCTCCAAGTGACAGCATGCTGACCCCATCCACTGTGAAACAGCTCATCTCGAGCAAAGGCGCGGACCCTGATGCAGCCTTCCGAGTGCTGCCTTCGTCGTTCGTGCCGCCGCAAGCGCGGCGCGTGCTTGTGGAGCATCTAGAGCGGGAACACGCGGCCAAACCGGAGGAAGATTTGAAGCTGACGCTCTCGCACGCGGAGCTGGCTGCACTAATCGGCACAGGCCTTGCAGACGACGTGGTACATGAGTTTGGCAAGTGTGACAAGATCCGACTGCGACGATGCGAAGCACACGGCAAATCGATCAATCTGCATACGGACTTCCACCGCCGCACGATGCAGGTGCCCCTCAACGGGGATGACGAGTACGACGGCGGGAAGCTTGTGTATGTAAACAAGTACGGGCTACACTGGCCACGCCGTGCGGCAGGGTCGGCGACGGTGCACGACAACACGATCTTGCACGGCGTGTCGGAGCTCAAGGCAGGAGTGCGCTACAGTCTGTTTCTGCAAGAAGAGTGACCTCTGCTTTGCTTGATGCTAAGACCAATTGAACGGTTCTTGAGACATCGGCACATTCCTGAATATCATTTTCGTACCGTCCTGAAACATTGACCTTGATCAAAACTGGTGCTTTTTTTTTATAAGGTGAGCAATTCTGGGTTGATTTTGTATTGTCTTCGAATAAATGGCGGCACTGCCGATGGGGGGTTGAAGGATCCCCGCCAAAACAACCCCCCCCGGGCCCCCTCCCAACCCCCCGGGCCCCACAGGGGAGGGGACCCCGGGCGGGGGCTTCCAGTGGGGCAGCGAAAAAGGCAGGAGGGGTTAACAGAAGTGGTCCGGCGGGGCCTACGGCAGGTCCAGCTGGGTGCTGTGGGATGGCCTGGCCGGCGCTTGCTCCGCCCCCCGGGCCTGTGGGCTCTGAGAAGGCGGGTTCCCAGGCGTTTCCAAGCAGCCCACGTGTCTTATGTGCGCGGCATAATTGCGGCCACTATGCACCGAGCTGCGGAATGCGGGCTGTCATCACTGGACTTATAGCTTGCAAGTCAAGGTGAAGCTGGCCCAGCGTTCAAGAGCAGGCAGCTATAGGGTAGCGCCACTTGCAGTCAGTACGCCGGCGTTCCGGCGGCACGTTGATATCTATCGCACTTGCTCGGCAACAGTGCTGAGCACTACACATAAACTCCTGCCTCATCATCGTGACTTAGACAGATATTTTTTTTCAGGTGTTCTTTCTGCTTTGGGGTGCCTGCACCACCAGGCGGTGGTTTGCTGTTGACCGTCAAGGCACACCATTGGTTGCTGGTGAAGGTGGTGAGCAGACAAGTTGGAATTCATGCGATGCGCTGCCAGTCCAGCAAGGCAGTGCAAGGGGGAGTGCAGAGGGTGTAGTGCCAATGGCACAGTACACGACAGGCCATTGCAAGAAGTGTGCAGGTGTAAAGGTGAAGTGGGCAACTGCCTCGAACCGGTGGACGAGACCTTTCCTCAGAATGCCAAAGGCATATTCCGTGTCCGGAACTAATGTCTCAGAGAGCGCCACGGGCACTCTGCGCGAAGGACCGGGAAACACGCGCCCCTGGGGACTGTCTTTTGGTGGACAGCGCTGCAGTGTCACTTCCCTCAGGCACACCGAAGATGCAATCGATGGGGTGCGCATCAGACATCTCCAAACATCCCTCATCAAACAGGTGCGCTCAGGGAAGAGCTGTCATTTGCCTGAGCAGCTGCATTCCGAGAGGCCTGTGATGCGCTGGTGCATCCCCGCTCGATTGATGCACAGGGGCCTTCGGGTCACTGCAACAGTCTACAGATGGGAAGAAATGTGAAAGAATTCAAAGCTTTTGGACTCCCAAGAGGGTACCCCAGTGACTGGGGTTGGGATTTATAGTCACGGACCGTCCCTTTAGTCCCTTCCCTTGACATAGGGTCTCTTGAAGGACCGTAAGCAACGAGAAGATAAGCCTTGAAAATGCACCACAAGAAGTATGCAACATGTAGCAAACAAAAGCAACACAATGAATGGCTCTAGGCCTCAAAGAGCCTCAAGAGAGCCTCTGGAAGCTCGCTCGCAGCGCTCCTGCAGCACGTCGTCGTCGTAGAAGTCGTTGTCGTCGTCGCTGAAGCGCTGGGAAGTCGCCTTGTGTTGTAGAAGTTCACCACATATTTGAAACTTCTTGTTAACTTACAATCCTTCAAAATCTTCACCAAACTCAATGAAATGAACCCACTGGACGCCTTTTCGAACTCTTCTGAAGCCTCTGGCGTCGTCGTATTTGCGTAAAGGTCGCTGCACGCTACGCTTTTCCAGTTTTTGAATTAATTTGAAGGTTCTTTGACCATAGGAGGAAGTATACCTTCAAAACTTCAAAGTTTCTTGAATTTTTTGTGAAATTCAAGCAAGGAACTCACTTTACTTGAACAGCGTACGCTGGCCCAGTTGCTGCTCTTCGTCCTCGTCGTCGTCGACCTGCTGGAACTTTGGATTACTGGACTGTATTGTGCTTGTACCTGTATTGCCAACTTACTTAGAGTGCACAATAAACCCTTTTTGTCCTTGTCTTGCACTTCAAAATCAAATTGTTTTGAATGAATTTCTCCATTCCAATTAATTCCTTTGGCAAGCACAAAGTAGGCAACAGCAAGAAGACGAAGTCGTGAACGAACATTGAGCTTGACCCACTGGCTGGTCCAGTAATACGGGTTCACATGCCTAAATAACAAGAAAATTGATATAACAATAAATTCTCATTAAAAAGGCAATAAAACCTATATTTTCGCAACTTTCTGAGTAGTCTATCTTATCACAGGCCTTGTCAACATTACGTAAATTGCTGTTGTCGACGAAAGACGGCGACAGTCGCGACAGGCCATCTGAAGCTTCGAAATAGCTTCAAAATAGCTTCTAATACATTAGAACCTTCTAAAATAGCATAAAACATGATTAAATCACATTATAAGCATATGGAATGTGATTATTCATGTATGGCTACTAATATATCCTAGATCTCTGCTCTCTGTGGTGTACCTAAGAGCAGTAGAGTCTAGCAACAAGCTATAGGCTTGGAATATAAGCCAAATATGAGCAAATATCCTAGTGTTCTAGGATCTTGAAGCTTGGAGAGGTCTAGTACAGATCCTCCAGAAAGCTTCTGAGAGGCCCAAATGCCCTGACTTATTACACCTTTGCCTTACCAGCCTAAGCGTATGTGTGAGTGCGCTATTCCTAAGGTCCTGAGGGCAAGCCGCAGAAATGGTGTCCTAATTATACCCAAGTCTGCACCGTTGCTAAACCTGGAGGATGTCTTACCGGTGCCATGGGGTACGCTCCGGGTCTCTCCTCCCCTAAGCGCCCAGTTTCTGTGCTGGCGCAAAGCCTTGGGGGAATACCCAGCATACTAATCCAGGTATTGTTTTCCCTACCTATCTGACTACTACAGGGGAGGGGTGGCCAAAAGCTATGAAGGCTTGAAAACGCCTATTTGCTAAGATGGCCAAAATCTAGCCTAACTACTGCCACTGCCCACCAACCCCGCTAAAATTGCAGGGAACGGGTGGGACAGTGACACACGCACTACAGGTCCTACACACTCTGCAGTGGCACCATCCTGGTGGGCGAGCACTGGGGCAAATGGCTCAAGCCCCCACTCAGGACTACCACTCCTACACGCACGCTCTACTTGATTCGGGCCCTGCGACGTAAAGACGTCAAGATGGCGTCAGGATGGCGTCAGGATAGCGTCAGGATGGCGTCAGGATGGCGTCAGGATGGCGTCAGGATGGCGTCAGGAAGGCGTCAGGATGCGTCAGGATGGCCGTCAGGATGCCGTCAGGATGATGGGTAGTTTGGCGTTTGTCACGTTTCATTTTTCCGAGCAGCAAATCGACATGATTGCCCGGTGTCGGCCGTTCGGAGAGAAAACGTGTTTTTGCGGAATGGCACCGTAAGGAAAGTGCAAAGATAAGAAATGTCCACTTTTGCTAACAATGATCGTTTGCAATCTACTCTAAAGTTCCTGTTTGATGATTTGAAGTGTTTTGGTTGCATGCTACATTGCCATATTGGGTAAGGGTAGGTGCAATGGTGCGCAAAACTGTTTTTTTTTTTGTTGAAATGGATAATTTTTGCAAAAATTGTAGGTAGGGTTAGGGTCACGGTGGCACCCAGGTACTCCAACTGGGCCTGGAGCTTCAAGGGCGGCACGGTGCGTCAGGAGCGCGTCAGGATGCGCCAGGATGACGTCAAGATGGCATCAGGATGGCGTCAGGATGGCGTCAGGGTGACGTCAGGAATGTATCACGGATGGCGTCAGGTTGCGTCAGGATGCGTCAGGATGGCGTCAGGATGACGTCAAGAAAATGTCAAGACAGCGTCAAGATGGCGTTAGGATGGCGTCAGGATGGCGTCAGGGAACGTCAGGATAGTCCAATGGCGTCAGGAACGCGTCACGATGCGTCAGGATGGCGTCAGGATGGCGTCAGGATGGCGTCAGGATGCGTCAGGATGGCGTCAGGCAAGCGTCACATGTGTGTCAGGGTAGAGGTGTAGGTGTCACGAGCGCGTTAGGATGCTTCAGGATGCGTCAGGAAGGCGTCAGGGTGGCGTCAGGAAGGCGTCACGATAATTTAGCGTCAGGTTGGCGTCAGGATGACGTCAAACGACGCGGGGCCCGAATCAATTAGCTCTTGGAAAAGCGCCGAGGCATTAGCCAGCCCGAAAGGCATGACCTTCCATTTAAAGACACGACCCTTAGGGGTTACAAAAGAGAGCAGCTCCTGAGCTGCGGCGGTTAGGTCCACCTGCCCGAAACCAGAGCGTTTGTCCATTTTGGTCTTGTACCTGCATTTGGCAATACCCTCCAGGGTATTTTCCATGTTAGGAATACTCCGTGAGTGGTTCTGGGTTTTCTTGTTGACCTCACCATAGTCAACAACCAGTCGTAGGGCAGTCGACCCTGGTTTGGCAACCGGGAAAAAGGGACTGCAGTGATGGGGGTAGTCCCCCTTCTTATATTCTTCAACGAGGCCAGCATCAATACATTCCTGGAGCTGGCGCTCGATTTCTTCAACCTGTTCCTGTGGAGCGGGATAGGGACAACGCCTCACTCGTGTCTTTTCAAATTCTGGTTTCAGTTTCAGGTCCATCTGGACCAGTTTTTTACAAGAGAGGGGGGGCGGCAAGGCGCCGAATACCTCCTCATAGGTTATCAGCAGTTTCTTTAGTCGGGGGTCACGGTTAAGACTCTCAAGTTTCTGCAAGAAATCCTCCTCAGCATGGAGGTTGCTCTTTCCATGTTCTTTCTTTTTCTGCCGATCATCAGTTTTGGCAGGCACAGAACCATCGTCCCATTCAGGGGGGCATTGCTGCCCGTAATGCAGAGAATACACTAGCGGTATCTCAGGATCAGGCAGCGTATAGGACTCATCGTCCTCCTCAGACCAGATGGAGGATTTCCAGGTCTGTCTGAGGTATTGCAGCCGCTCTTGGCGCTCAATACCTTCGGCCTTCAGGTACAACAGCCGCCGGAGTTCCCGAGTGTCATGCTCAGACAATCGCATGTTATTAGAAGCAGGCCGCGCCAGAGCATCAGCACTCCGGGCCACGGGTTCACCTGTGTGCACAGGCTGCATGTGTAGCACTGGCTTCCCAACAGGGGAAGCAGGCTCAGAGGTTGACTCTAGATCTACCTCCTCCAGCAACGGCTGGGCTAGGAAGGCACTGTGTTTTAGGTCCACATAGCTGGGATCAACAAGAGGAATAGTGCTGGCGATCTCAGACAGTTGGTCGCCAGCATCCTCCTTTACAGCCGCAGGTTCCAGATAGCCATCGGGAGACTCACACCCTGTAAGTGTGGCATATAGGTGCTTAGGAGATCGGTTTTTGAGATCAGAAAGGGTCAGGCTACGATTTTTGGCCATGACCTCTTTCAGTAGCACCTGGTCTAGGTCACACAGGGGTACAGGATTGAGAGATCCATCAACAATGGACAGGAAACTGGCCGACTCAGGGGCCTGCATAGCTTTGTCTGAGTCCTCAGGCACATAGATGGGGCCGTCGGGGAGTTGCACTCTTCCCACGGTCATTGGATCTAGCATACGGCGCCAGTAAGCATGTTCACCAAAGCAGCCCCAGTCAGGGGTGCACATGACAACCCTTCCTCCCTCATAAGCGATTTTGGTTAGAACCTGCGCGAGGAGGGAGAAGAGAGGGTTAGCATACGCTAGGCCCATTGCTTTCCAGAAGAAACGGAAAGCATTGTTTAATTGTTTCGAGCAGTACAATTGCATGATGTGCTGTTGTTGGCTCGCAAACAATTCCACCTGGATCTCATCCAGGTTTACCTGAAGGGCCGCCAGTCTATTTTCAAGAAGGCGACGGGCCAATTGGTAGTTTTCAGTACGATAGTTAGTCTTGGATGCGTAGCGCAGCCCAGACTCTTTTCGTCCTGACAACTCCAAAGGTACGGAGAACAGCCCACTGACAAAGTCGCAGTGCAAAGAATAGGGGCGCTGGAAAGACAGCATTTTTACCTGGGGGTTTCTTCGTAGGAAGTCTGTACCAATGACGATGTCAAAGGCGTCGGTGTCCAGCAATCTGCAGTGTTGGGTCACCGTTTCGTCGCCCAGGCATATAGTCACATCGACCCCCCCCAAGGAATGGATGGTACGCCCATCCCCTACTCTTATGGCCACGGTCTTAGTTTTCTTGAAAGTCTTTAGCAGGCGCCGGGCCACTATGGAAAGTGTTGCACCGGTGTCAAGCACCGCTCGAAAAACTTGATCCCCGATTTTAACGAGGATCCAGAAAACCAAGTCCTCCTCTTCGGAGCCGCCCCCCTACTCCTCATCAGGGAATTTGACATCCACCCCTGCAGCTATGAGGGACTTGGCAGTCCAGGCCAATCGCCTCTTCTTGGAGTTATTCCTCAGGGGTAGCGTTATCCCCCCGTGGGCGCTTCTTGGGATCACCTGCGGCAGGAGGGGGTGTAGCAGCAGGAGTGGGTGTAGCAACGGGCGCTGATGAGCGCCTCTAGGGGTTAGGGGGTCCACCTTTGCCACCCCCCTTGCCACCTCCTTTACCACCTTTATCCCCATTTTGAGGGTTTTTGGTGGTTGTCTGGGTCTTCTGGCGTTCAGCCTCCTGCCGCTTGAGTTTATCACTCTCGCGTTTCTTTATGTGGCATTCGTCTTCGTAGTGACGACGTTTGCCACAATAGCCACAGGTGATGGTACACCTGAAATGATCCTGATGGGTCACAGGTTTCCCATCCTTGGTATGCTGCTGTCGTTTCATCTGCAGCATACAGCTACTGCGGAGATCGCAGTCAGGGGCATGACAAGGCCCCCCCTTGTCATTGACAGGTTTGCAGTAGAACAAAGGGGGTGTACGTGCATCAGGTTTAACCTCATTCATGGCACGTAGGTTACCCCTCCCTTAACCGCCTCCCTGGTTGGTGTTAGGGGGACTTTTAGGCCCTTTTTCTTCGCCACGTTCGGGGGTAGGGGTACCACCCCCACCCAAGTGCTTCTTGAGGAATTTCTCCATGTGGGAGTCATTCTCCCTCTCAAGAGCTAGCTCAATCAGCAGGTCCACCAGTTCGTCGTACGAGTGGGTCCTGCTCTTCCTCTCAGAGGTAGCGCGGCAGTCATCCCACGTACGTTGGGGAATCTTACTCATGAGCCACAGGTGGGGCTCAGTGGCTTCGTAGGAACCCACGTTCATCCGTGTAAACAGGTACTCCGGGTCGCACCCGTATTCAGAGATTCGCGCAGAGGAAGGAAAGTCAGGGAGCATAGGTAGCTCCTCTATCTGTGTACGCACACTGAGGTCAGTCTCATAGACTGGGAACATTTTCTCCAACCTCTGGAGTACCTCTACCCAGGTTGAACAGGTTTTCACAATCTGTTTCACCTTTTTTTGCAAAAGTTTCTTTTTGCATGAGCGTTTCAGCAAGGAGCATTTGGTGGCCACATCCACATGGGATTGGCCGGTGAGCAAAAGAAACTCAGCAAATTCTTCTGCCCATTCAGGCAAATTTTTCGGGTCGAACTCCGGCAGTTCTAGCTGGATGTTTGCCTGGGCAATAGGTCTGCCCATCTTCCCACCCCCCGGGGTTAGGCCAGAAGGAGAAGGAGATACGCCGGCAAGAGGTGCCAGGGCTGACAGCCCTCTTTTCTCAGTCTCCGTCACCGGCACGTCCTGTAGTTCAGCAATAGGGACTGTCCGGGCGCGAGGATGAAACGGGCTGGGGCAAGTAACCTTGGGTAGCAACCTGGACACCCTTCATCTTTTGAGATCATCAGCCAACGTGCTCAATCCTGGTGAAGGGGAGAGTAGCGCCGGCTTGGTGAAGGGTTCAGTGATCCCCAATTTTGCCTTGACAGCCTCTAACAAAACTCTCACATCCGGGTCTTCCGATCCGGATAGAAGTTTGGCCAATAGTTCGGCCGTACGATCCAGAGCCCCATGGGTGGGCTCTGGGCGAGGTGGATCCATTATCGGCAGGTCTGGATGCCTTGCTCTCGAGTGTTCATGTACACTCGGTCGTCTCGGTAGTGATACTGTGTCCGCTATGTCTATAGATGGCCCAGAATAGAGGAAGGAGCCCATCTCAATTTGGGGCGGCGACCCGAGGGCATCAAGAGGTAGTTCTCCATCTACTCCTACGATGGACAGGTGGTACTCTTCGTGGAGCATGAACTCGTCCATCCTCCTTCGTAGGTCCTCTTGTTCTTCAGGACCAACGCCAAGTTCGGAAGAAGACGAAGCTGGACAAGCCGACCGGGCGATGGAAGCTTCGACACGCCTGCGGAGCCTTTGCAGGCTGTCTTCACCATGGGCCGCTAACGTTTCCATGGTTAATGGGATTGTTCTGGGTGTATTTAGTTCCGCCCTTCTGTGCTCTGAATCTTCCTGAGACCCAGATGCTGCTCTGAGTGGCGGTTCACTCACTGGGTGAGATAGTTGAACTTGTACACTTCTGATCGGCCAGGTTCGGTAGGACATGTTCAGTGTGTTTTTCTTGTGCTTGTGCTCAGAGTCGGTTTGAAAGGTTCTCAGGGTTTGCCTCTGCTACCGGAAAGATATCCTTGATTAGTGCCCTATAGATTTTGATGAAATCCTGCAGGTTTTTGATGGTGAAATCCCAAAACCAAAGGAGCAAGTAGAGCAAGAACAAGATGTGGATCGAATCAATGAATAGTTTAAAATCCAGTGTAACACAGAAGGGCTGCAGATAGACAAAGCAGGTATAAACACAAAGATTCAATCACAAATGGATAATACAAAAGATTTTATATGAAAACTGGACTGACTCAAGCCTCCAAGATAGCATCAAGCACTTCATGTGCACTCTTTTGGGTGTAATGGTGCTGGTTAGGAATGTGGGGCATAGGTGTCAGGCCAAACACAGAATATGACTTGGCCAAGCAACTGAATTCAGAAACAGTTAAAACGTAGAACCACAATAAGTGGTAGAAACAATTGAGTATAGGGGTCTTGGGGTGGGAGACCACTAGGCTTAACCTCCAAGGCCTAAAGCATGAAATGCCTATTATATTTCGGTATTTCCTCCATGAAGGAAGATCAGTAAGAAAAAGTGCTTTTCCAATGCTTTGAGGCATACTCTAGTTGTATTAGAGATGCACTGAGCATCCAGGCATTTCTATCTTAGTATTGGCCCCACCAAAAGTGGTGATAACACATTTTGACCTATGGAACCAAACACCCAATCAGGATATGGAGTGGACCCCTTAATCCCCTATCAATGTGAGGCAAATCATCTTTTCCTGAGTTGACTGAGAACTGACATATCCAGGGCAGAGCCTATGAATTTATCTATGTGTTCTCATGAATTCTTAGCTGTCCTAGTGGTATGCACCCTAGGGGGCTGGGCACCTCGTTTTGAGAGGTCCTGGGTTCAATTCCCGGTCAGCCTAGCTAAGTAGGAAGATCCCATGTGACATGGCAGTGACCTCATCGCCACATGCCCTGCCACCTCAGCACATATGGGACCCAAAACAAAGAGTGCACATCTCCTGAGATGGCACTATGGAGATAGAGTGACCATGGGGCAGTTTTCCAACTCTTTTCCAAAACATTTCAGCTATCTTTGTGAATATGCAATCCGATTTGACCTGAGTTGCAGTTTCTGTGAATATCCTTTCGTCTTTCACTGTTTACACTGCAGCCCTTCATGCTTTGATCCTGATTCTCTTCTACTTGCATATCTCTGGCTTGGGCTATCCTGGATTGATTGTATTTCAGCAAACAAAAGGTTTTCATCTTCAAAAACAAGCAGCAGGAAACCCTACACCAGCAGCAAGCAGCAGGAGAGGCACAAACACAGTGTTGAAATCACTATAAACTTTTCTGGTAGCAAGAGGCAGACTGTCTCTGCGTACCGGCAGCAACCCCGTGCCGTACATCCAGTGCGCCGAGTACAGTCATATATAAGCAGAAGGGCGAACGAAGATGGACACAAAGAAGGAGGACACCGATGTGAAGTCAGCGCCTGAGGCACCAGCAAGGCCAGCACCTGGTGAACCTGGACCTGGGCCTAGCGCTGTACCTTCGGAGCCCTTACATGGGCCAGTGGACGTGGCTGAGGACTCGTTGGATGGACTCCAGTCGGCCTTCAGGGCCCTCTCGTTCGAGGAAGTGGTCACTCAGCCTGTGAAGAGGAAGAGAGAGAGCGAGAAGGATGCTGGAGAAGGCGTATCAGACGAAGCAGAGGACCAAGGGCAAGACCTGACGAATGACCCTACCTTCGAAGGCGCACCAAGCGCTTCTGGCCTCCACGCATCACCCTCTCCTATAACCACCACACTCCCAATTCCAGACCGAGCCGCTGCAACATCCACTCCCATAACCAACCCGCCTATGGCAGAGGGCACAGGCTTTACTGGCATGCCTGCCTACCCTGCCTATGGTTTGGGCCCACCTACCACTGCGTTTCCTGAGGCAACCACTGCCAGTGAGCCGGTGGCTTCCAGTTCTGCGCCGCGATGGTATGCGGCTGACTATCACCATCCTCTACCCGCTACAGGAACCTATGTGGATGTTCCTGGGTATGCACCTGGGTATGCAACCTTGAGTGGGTTGAGGAGAGGACCTGAGTCTCTTGGAGGCAGGAGTAGAGGATCGGGGAGATCCTCCAACAGGTCCTTGACGCGGTCGGAGAATCGAGGTGCTCCGAGGAGCCACTTCTAAAATCGTGGGCGACCTCACTCAAGAGATCCGAGAGAAACTGGAGCCCCTGATGATACCGCCCCAAGCGTCACCTACCACGGTGGGAGTGTCACCCCATCGAGTACAGGCCAACCACCTGGTGGCAGGGCTGACAAATACCCTGGGGAGCCTGAGGAGCCGACCGATGCCGACCCCTGCAGCGATACCGAGAAGTCCCTTCGTACCGAGAACGGCCCAGCCGCCCTACAGACACGTGACGAACTCTACGAGGGCGGAGCTGGACCGGCTGGGGCTGACAGCCTTGAGGGCAATGGTGGACGTGGAGCCTTATGGCTCTAGTGATCTAGGCGGAGATCCCTCCGATGATGAGCCGCCATCTATGACTTCTGCTTCGCCCTCGGAGGACGATGACCCGGAGGACCCCGAGAACCCAAGGGGAAAGAAGAAGAAGAAGAAGAAGAAGACCCGACGCCCTGAGGGACGCAGGTCTCAGGAGGCGAAGGCTATTGCCACCTCCAAGATCGTGATGAACCTGCCTGAGTTCACAGGCAAGGACCTCAGCGAGTTCGCTGAGACTTTTGGCCGGTGTCTCCGATTGACCGGCCAAACCCACACTAGTGTACGAGTCAAGTGCGATCTGCTCCTGCAGTGCTGCAAGACCAAGTACCTGGAGAAGCAGGTCAGGCAGATCGTGACTAACTCCGCCACCTTTGCCGATTAGTTGGTTGCCTTGGAGAGGCAGTACCCGACCTACGAAACCGACCTCTCCATCAGGGCCGAGATCCAGAACCTGCCCGTGCTGCCCAACAACCCCAAACCTGGCAGGGTCTCTGAGCTGTTGCCTGACCTGGATCACTGGGCTGGACGATTGACGCCCGGTTTCTACAGCAGCGACGACCTGCTGTTCCGGTTGGTGGCTAAGCTCCCTCGAGAGCTGTGGGACGAGTGCCGTTCAACGGCAGAGCGCAAGGCTAGAGCCCTCCACTACGAGGATCTATGCGTGCTACTCCTGGAGCTTGCGCTGGAGAAAGAAAGCGACCAGCACCTGAACAACTACCGTCCTGGAGGAGGAGGTTCCGGAGGTCATGGCAAAGGATACCAAGGGTCCAGACCTGGGCAGGGGACTACCCCCAAACACGCCAACGCCCGTATCATGGAGAACGTCAAGGAGCTCTTCTGATGTGATGCCAGAGACGTGCAGGGCCACCTGCAGCATGCCCCTGACTGCGAGCAGCGAGACTGCTTCGTAGTCCAGGGGAAGCAGCAGGAGAAGAACACGGGCGCCAAAGCGAAGCTGCCGGATCATTACAGGTGCACCATCACGTGTGCCTTCTGCGGTAAGCGGAAGCCTATGAGGATGAGTGCTATCATAAGCAACGCCTATCGGCGAAGCTTAAGTGTGAAGATCCTGGCAAAGGCTCAGGCAAAGGTGGAGGCAAAGGCAAAGGCAACGACTCCGGCAAGGGCAAGTCGAAAGGACGGGGACAAGGGCAAGACAAGAGTCAAGGTGGACGAGGAGGAGGCGCTAACCGCCAGCCAGACAAGGACAACAAGAACAAGGACAAGAACGGAGGCAACCCCAACCCTAATCCAGGGGGGAACTCCGAGCCCTCTGGAGGGCAGTCTGGTCCTACCACACGCTCACAAACGCAGGCCCAGCAAGAACAAGGAGCCAAGCGTGAGCATGAAGGTGGTGATGACGGCAACGCTAAATAGAGGAGCCGTTCCATGAGGATGGCCCGCAAACTGCGGAACAAGGGGTTCGAGGTGACCTGTCCCGCGGAGTTCTGACGGGGACGCTCCGGTGGCACCCAAGACCTGGTGTTTTGGGTACGTATCCGACTAGGGGGACGCGAATACCTGGGGGTATTGGATACTGGCGCCACAATATCTATAGTGGCCAAGAAAATTTTACCTTGTGGGAGCCTGAAGAACACCATGACCACCGCGGCTATACGCATGGGGGATGGACATGTGGCGCACAGCTGCGGGGACTGTGAAGTGGAGGTACCTATGGGCTCCCGGACTATAGCCCATCGGTTCTATGTGATGCACACTGAGGCCTTCGACTTTGTACTGGGTACTGACTTCTTCGTACAGCACTCCAAGATACATTCCCTGACGCTGCAAGCGCCCTACCTCGTCTACGTGGACCACGGCAGCCGCAGAGAGTCTGTGCCACTGGAGCAGTCGGAACATATCTCGAGTTACCTGAGGCTATCGAAGGAGGAGCCCTCGAACATGATGGCGGCCTCCAAAACTGAGGGCTATCAACTATTGGGGGAAGTCCTAGACCAAGGTCTGAAGGAGTTGGGTTACTCTAGAGAAGACCTGAGTGTGGAGTTGTTCGCCAGCGACAAGCAGCATGTACTGGACCTTTACTGCAGCAAGGGCAAGAACTGCAGCTACAAATTTAGTAAGAAAAAGTGCTTTTCCAATGCTTTGGGACATACTCTAGTTGTATTAGAGATGCACTGAGCATCCATGCATTTTTATCTTAGTATTGGTCCCACCAAAGTGGTGATAACACATTTTGACCTATGGAACCAAACACCCAATCAGGATATGGAGTGGACCCCTTAATCCCCTTTCAATGTGAAGTAAAACATCTTTTCCTGAGTGGACTGAGCACTGACATACCTAAGGTAGAGCCTATGAATTTATCTATGTTTTTCCATGAATACTTATCTGCCCTAGTGGTATGCACCCTAGGGGGCTAGGCACCTCTTTTTGAGAGGTCCTGGGTTCAATTCCTGGTCAGCCTAGCTAAGTAGGAAGATCCCATGTGACATGGCAGTGACCTCATCGCCACATACCATGCCACCTCAGCACATATGGGACCCAAAACAAAGAGTGCACATCTCCTAAGATGGCACTATGGAGAGAGAGTGATCCTGAGGCAGTTTTCTAACTCTTTTCCAAAAACATTTCAGCTATCTTTGTGAATATGCATTCATTTGTGACCTGAGTTGCAGTTTCTGTGAATATCCAATCATCTTACACTGTTTACACTGCAGCCCTTCATGCTTTGATCCTGATCTTCTCCTCTTTGCACACTTCTGGCTTGGGTTATCCTGGATTGACTCTATTTCTGCAAAACAAAGGTTTTCATCTTCCAAAACAAGCAGCAGGAAACCCTACACCTACAGCAAGCAGCAGGAGAAGCAAAAACACAGTGCTGAAAACACTATAAACTTTTCTGGTAGCAAGAGGCAGCCTGTCTCTGCGCACCGGCAGCAACCCCGTGCCGTACATCCAGTGCGCCGAGTACGGGCAAAAATAAGCAGAAGGGTGAAAGAAGATGGATCCAGGAAAGAAGGACGCCGACGTGAAGACGGCGCCAGCGCCTGAGGCACCGGCAAGGCCGGCACCTGGCGCTGTACCTTCGGCGGAGCCCTTACATGGGCCAGTGGATACGGCTGAGGACTCCCTGGATGGACTCCAGACGGCCTTCGGGGCCCTGTCCGTCGAAGAGGTGGTCGTGGTCACTCAGCCTGTAAAGAGGAAGAGGAGTGAGAGCGAGAAGGATGCTGGAGAAGGAGCAGACAAAGGAGAGGAGCAAGGGCAAGACCTGACGAATGAACCTACCTTCGAAGGCGCACCAAGCGCTTCTGGCCTCCACGCATCACCCTCTCCTATGACCACCACACTCCCAGTCGCTGCAACATCCACTTCCTCAACCAACCCGCCTATGGCAGAGGGCACAGGCTTTACTGGCATGCCTTCCTACCCCGCCTATGGTATGGGCCCACCTACCACTGCGCTCCATGAGGCAACTACTGCCAGTGAGCCGGTGGCTTCCAGCTCTGCGCCGCGATGGTATGCGGCTGACTATCCCCATCCACTACACGCTACTGGAACCTATATGGATGTTCCTGGGTATGCACCTGGGTATGCACCTGGGTATGCACCCTTGAGTGGGTTGAGGAGAGGACCAGAGTCTCTTGGAGGCAGGAGTAGAGTATCGGGAAGATCCTCCAACAGGTCCCTGACGCGTTCGGAGATCAATGAGGTGCTCCGAGGAGCCACTTCAAAAATCGTGGGGGACCTCACACAAGAGATCCGTGAGAAGCTGGAGCCCCTGATGATCCCGCCCCAAACGTCACCTATCTCGGTGGGAATGTCACCCCACCGAGTACAGGCTAACCACCTGACGGCAGGGTTGACAAATACCCTGGGGAGCCTGAGGAGCAGACCGATGCCGACGCCTGCAGCGATTCCGAGAAGTCCCTTCGTGCCGAGAACGGCCCAGCCGCCCTACAGCCACGTGACTAACTCGACGAGGGCCCAGCTGGACCGGCTGGGGCTGACAGCCTTAAGGGCTATGGTGGACGTGGAGCCTTATGGCTCCAGTGATCTAGGCGGAGACCCCTCCGATGACGAGCCGCCGTCGATGGATTCTTCTTCGCCCTCAGACGACGATGACCCTGAGGACCCCGAGGACCCCAAGGGTAAGAAGAAGAAGAAGAAGAAGAAGAAGACCCGACGCCCTGAAGGAAGCCGAGCTCAGGAGGCGAAGGCTATTGCCACCTCCAAGATAGTGGTCAACCTGCCTGAGTTCACAGGCAAGGACCTCAGCGAGTTCGCTGAGAACTTTGGCCGGTTCCTACGACTGACCGGCCAAACCCACGCGAGTGGGCGAGTGAAGTGCGATCTGCTCCTGCAGTGCTGCAAGACCAAGTACCTGGAGAAGCAGGTCAGGCAGATCGTGACTAACTCCGCCACCTTTGCCGATGTGTTGGTTGCCTTGGAGAGGCAGTACCCGACCTACGAGACCGACCTCTCCATCAGGGTCGAGATCCAGAACCTACCCGTGCTGCCCAACAACCCCAAGCCTGGCAGGGTATCTGAGCTGTTGGCTGATCTGGATCACTGGGCTGCACGACTGACGCCCGGCTCCTACAGCAGCGACGACCTGCTATTCTGGTTGGTGGCCAAGCTCCCTCGAGAGCTATGGGACGAGTGCCGTTTGACGGCTGAGCGCAAGGCTAGATCCTGTAATAGAGTACTCCTACTAGTGCTTGGAGACTCCATCACTCTAAATGTTGTTGGGCTTTAGTGAAAAATGGGTAATTCCCCAAAATTTCCAATTGATTTTCTTACCACCAAAATAACAATCAAAATCCCAACAACCTTCGCAACACCCTAAGAACACACAACAAGTCAACACAACAAGGGTCGGTGTTTGGCTGAACCTGTGGTGTACTTGGTGATGGGTGTTCGGTCTCTTGGGCTCTTATACTCCTTGTGATTCCCACTTCATTGCAAAGCAATACATAATATTGGAAGTCCTGAGAGAAGAACATGAAAATATATGAACATGGAAATCAAAGCTTATGTAAACACAAGTTGTCTCAAATCATAAGTGTCAAAGCCAAAATATAATAATAAATAATATCAAAATGATAGTGAACTTGTACGTACAACATGTGTGAAACATACACAAAGCATGTGAAGAAAAACCCAACACATGAAAACCGGATTCGACCATGTAGTTGAAATCCGGTTGAATGCTCTCAAGAATTGTGCCTATCAATTAACATGAAATTCTCACACAATTGATCACGAAGTGGACAAGCGCATGAATGGGGAAGACACTATTCATATATGCCATGTACACTCATGTGTCTACTACTCTTCATGCATGTACGGGTTCGTTGATAATTATGCACATCATGAGACACACAAGCGATTCGAATTGCCCTCGTAGTTATACATAACCACCTTGTCTACTCCTCAAAAATAACCATCATGACCATCAAGAAATACTATTTAAATTCGTCCATCAACCACATCAACCTTGGAGTTAAAACCTCTCATGGAGTCGACAACATACATTCAATGCACCATAAGTTCAATTACGCACGTCCATCCAAGCTCCGAATTGAAAGTTCATGAAATCGGCTGGGGCATTCTTTATTCGATCCAATCATTCTTCAAAGCGTTATATTTAACGGTCTTTCTGCAATCTGTCCCTCGTAATTATCTGTGAACTCTTCAAGACATGGACTGTTCAAGTCGCGCACGATGTCCCGGCAGCTGACAGCTGACTGATAACAGAAACCTCGGATTATTCACCAAAAAGGGTCAGATAATGACAGACTGGTGTGATTTTATGACACTCCCTCCCTAAGCTACGACCCAAGGGGGAGTGGCTGGTCCTGTGGGTGTGAAGCAGCCCACTGTACGAAAAATCCAGCAGTCAGACATTCCGTCACCTGTACTCCGTGGTGCAGCCAAGCACAATAAGTGGAGGGGAGGAAAGGAATAGAGCAAAGGATCCCACAGACTCCAGGAGTACTGCAGGCCTGCGGCACGACGTATCTATGATTGGCTGGGTGCTCCTGTGTGTGTCCTGTGGAGGCTGGCAGCCCATGGCTGTCCCTGTGCAACGTCGTATCTACCTAGGCTAAGCCAGCGCCCCACAGCCAACCAATGATAAAGCTGTCATGCCAGCAGTCCCAGTCAAGCAATCCTGAACTGAAAACGCCTGGTATCCAAATACTACAATCTCAGCAACACAAACACCAATGCAGGCCTGTCGGATTCAGAAAAATTGATTAATTAACCCTGGCCAGTCTGGGATTCCGGTCTCCACTTCATTCCTTGCGGGGATTCCGGTTTCCGCTTCATTCTGACTGGAATTGATTCTGAACGTGATGCCTGCAACAAACAAAAACAACAAAAACACAAGGGAAGGATAACACAGACAGAGCGGAGGTGTCACACCGAACTTCGACAAGTCATGAGAAAGCACGGTGTAAAATGGCTTCCCCTCCGAAAAATTTTGAAGGGCCAACCCGCCAACAGTTGGTAAAAAAATAGAAACGTTAATGACACCTGTCGCGCAATGTTCTGTCACAGGGGGGGAGACCTCGGACAAACAAAAGCTGAATCCCACCCTGCACTGTACCTCTCAATCAGCACCCTACCTCTCAATGACTCCAAAATGACTCCTTGATCTTGAATCTGTTGAAGCCTGCAAGGCAGCAAGGCGTGGATATGACACATCCCCACTCCTGACGCGTGCAGAGGGGGGGGGGGGGGGGCTATTCCGGTCTGGAGTCCCTCTCCAAACGCTTCAACGAGCGCCGCGCAGCCCTCTCCTCCCTGTACAGCTGATGCAGTGTGTCATGCAGCATACAAGGACAAGTATCCTGTCCTCGCAGCACCCTCAAATCCTTGATACTGATGTCTATATTGTGTTGTCGATTGTATTTCAGCCAGACGTCTGTCACATTGTTCATGAAGGCAGACGCCGGCTGCCATTCAGTTTCAGGGAAGCCTCTGTATTTAACTTCCCATAGTATCTCCTTGTTTTTTCCTCTCCCTGATGTTTTATGTCCCCGTATGTCCTCTACAATATATTGGTCTGTTTCGACCAAAAATTCTTGCTCTGTGTAATAATGTAGAGGGACCTGCTCACCTGGTGAGGGGGGGATGTACGGTTTTATCCTCATTGAATCCAAAACCACCTCCCCCTTTTCTGTGGCAACCAGATACTGGTTGGTACCCACTCTCCCCAACACCTCAGCCGGGCCTTGCCACAGCCTGTCCAGTTTCCGCTTGTTGCTGTTCTTCTTGTGGTTTTGATACCACACTCTCTCACCGTCCTGATATACATGGCGGGGGTGCTGTTGCAAAAATTTTCTGGACTCTCTATCATGTATGTCCTGCAATTTTTGCTGGACATACTTGCGATCAGCAACAAGCCTCTGAAAAAACTGGATGGCATCCTGTGACCCATGTTCAGGAATCACCGGGGGACAGTCGCCGAAGCCAATAGGCTGGCGTCCAAAGACCAAAAAATGGGGGGAATATCCTGACACTGGCCCTGGGATGTCATTGGCAGTCCACAGGGCCAGTGGCAATAACTGTACCCAATTCTTCCTTCCAGTTTGGGCGAAAAATTTCCGCAAACTGTCGAGTACCACCTGTACCGCCCTTTCTGCCCTCCCATTGGACCGGGGGCGATACACCGGGGACTGCTTTTGTTGGACACCACTTAATTCACAAAGGGTAGTGAAAAATTCCTTGGTGATAATGTGGTCGTGGTCCGAAAAAATTTCGTGCGGGAGTCCCATAACACCCACTACCCGCTCCAAATATAACTCAGCTAATTGGGGGGCTGTGATGGTCTTTGAACATGGCACTGCCATGACATATCCAGTGAGTCGGCATACAACAACAAAAAGGTTGTCATATGTGACTCCTCCGGATTCCACCGAGTGTGACCCCATATCACAGAAGTCCATGGCCACACTGGCAAAGGGATATTCAGGGATGGGGTACGAGTGACAGCTCTGTGGCTGCACTCCCTTCCGTGCCTTCACTGTCTGGCACACCGGGCAAGACCCCACCACCTGAGAAATGATCTCGGTCAAATCACTATCTTTAATGCCTGCCTGATATCGACGCCGGAACATCTCGTGTGTCTTGCCGGTTCCAGGATGCGCATAACTGTGCTGTGCCTCAACGACCTGCTTGGTGAGGGCCACAGGCACATAAATGCGTCCACCCACTCGGATTTTTCCCTGGTATAACACATACTCCTTATCCCCGATGGAAACGACTTTCTCCCTTGTCAACACCTCCCAGTGCGGCGCTATAAGAGGATCATTCTCATAATGAGGCTCCCAATCTTCACTGAGAACCTTAATGGCTGGCGGCACTTTTACTGATTTGATATTCTGAACGTATGTCTGTAGCCCTGGCATGTGCCAGCTCATCTCAGTGAAGCCTTGAAGCAAGCTTTCACTGTTCTGTACGGTTCTGAGGTGACGTCGTATGTGTCTGGGAAGGCACATTGCCTCCTCCTGATGAAGATCAGACTGTGGCACAGGGCACTCAGCCTGATCCCGAGAACAGTCAAAAACATGGCAAAACAAAGCCTCCTGAGACGCAAACTCACAACCGTCAGAGGCCACACAGAGCCCAGAATTATCCTGCAATGAGGCCACAGTATGGTATACATCCTGCAAGAGCTGCACCATGGCATGCTCGTCCTGAAATGCCTCAGGATGGTCCGCCTTCAACTGTGCCCTCACCCGTTCCCACTCAGCTCTCTCAGCTTGGCCCCAGCCCTCCATATCGGCAGTGCTGCCGTGAAAATTTGTATCCTGGGCCACCCCGGCTGGGTAGGCCCATCGACTAAGGGCATCTGCCCCGTCGTTTTCATCCCCCGGTCGATATTCAATCCTAAGATTGAATCGACTCAAAAATTCATGCCAACGCCCCCGCCGACCCAAAGGCCCTGAAATAGTACAAAGATCTTCTTTGTACCATTTCACTATGGAGCTGTGATCTGTTTGCACCAGAACCTCCTGGCTCCCAATCCAGGATTGGAACTTGAGCAAACAGGCCACAACCGCATAGGTTTCCTTTTCCCGGGGGGTCCAAGCGTACTGCCCAGTGTTTCTGGTACTGCCCCCCTGCCCTGCCCGCTGGCCTTGGAGCTTGCGACTAAAAAACGCGACAGGATGGTACCCTCCATCTTCCTGTTCCTGCTCCAAGGCACCCCCAATAGCATAATCTGACGCATCACAGCCTATGCGCCAGGGCCTCCCAGGTTTGGGCAGATACAAACCTGTAGCAGCATTTAATGCGCTTTTTAAACCCTCAAAAATTTTCTTCATCTCATCACTCCAATGGATGCGCGCTTCTTTGGCACTCAATTTGATGCGTTTGCGTTTCTTCGGGACATTTGTATCAGTCTTTTCATCTGCTGCTTCAGGGGGGGCGTACTGATACTTGCCCTTAAGGGCGTCCATGAGGGGGGCGGCCATTTCTGCAAATTTCGGGATGTACACTTGGTACCATCCCACCAGCCCCAAAAATCCCTTGAGCTGTTTGGCAGTGGTGATGGTGTCGTGCTGCCACTGCCGCACTGCTTCAGTCTTGGCCGGGCTGGGAAATCTTTGGCCGTTCTGTAAAATGTGCCCAACGTACTGCACCCGTTTTTTAAATAAATGACATTTCTCGGGTTTCACAGTAAGTTGGGCTTCCGCCAACGCATCAAACAAGGCACAAAGCTTTTCTGCATGCGCCTGGAAGTATTTTTGCAGCATTTCTGGTTCCTGTTTTTGGGCTATAGTGGTTTTCTGGGGGTCCAAAATTTCTTTGCCATTAGAGGACATAATGTCATCTATGTATGGCTTGGATGATGGGCAGTTGCGCGTGACATGCTGCACCATCTCCTGAAAAGCAGCTGGGCCCACTTTAACCCCCATGGGCAAGACGTTCCATTCAAACACACCAAAAGGTGTGCAAAACGCCGTGAGGTGTTTGCTGTCCTCCTCAAGGTGCATTTGATGGAAACCGTCTTCCAAATCAATGAGCGAATATAAAAAATTTCCCTGCTCATTGGCCAGCTGGTCCTCAATGACGGGGAGGGGGAAGTTTTTGCCCTCCAGGCAAGAGTTGAGATGGCGATAGTCAATGACTAAACGCCATTTCCCACCCGGTTTCGGAACCAAAAATGCCCTAGCAACCCACTGTGGGTCGCCCTCACACTTCCGAAGCATCCCTTTTTTCTTAAAACCCATGACTTTATCATAGAGGGCACTTTCCTTCGGTCCTACTGCTCTGATGGGTTTATCAGCTCGGGGTCCTGCATGCTTTTGTTTCAACTGTAACCTGACCTTAGCATGCGGACCCCGTTTGGCCTGTGCTTCCTCGGTGACCTCATGTGTCGGTACAGAACGAAAAACTCTGTCACTGTACTTCTCCATGATAGTCTCCTTGAGGCTTTCAGCACCTGACCAATCTTCATCTGCCTGTATCACTGACCTTATATGCCGCTCTGGCGTCGCAGTCCATCCTGCCTGCACATGTGTGCGGCCCGGTGGACGTGCCCGATGTCCGAATCTAGAACGGACAGAATTACACTGATCATGGGGAAGGGAATTAATGCCGTTTGCTGCTTGAGGAAGAGAGGGAGAACTGTCAGAAAAATCAGGCGAAGAATTCGCGCACATACCAAGCTCAGAGTCAGATCGAGGCATTGCTTGACGCTTCTCGCGTTTCGCTTGCTCCCGGTGTAGTCTGCGCTTCATCCCGTGACACATCCTGTGAGGATCAGGAGAGTCATCGTCAGATTCAGTTTCAGCATCAGAATCCGGCCGCAGGAGTTCAGATGGGGTGGGGTGTGGAGCAGGCAGGTCGAAAGTGCTTCTGTGAGGAGAGGGGGGGGCTACAGTGCTGGGGGAGTCCCAATCTTCAGAACTCCAGCCCTTTTTGTAAGCTGGCACTGTATGGGGATCAGAAACTACGTCCTCAGGATCACCCCATCCTTCCCCTTCCGCATCACTACAAAAAGCATCAAACAACGCAATTCTGTACTCACACTTTGTGGTGTGTACCATGCCCTGTGCGTCCTCAAACAGCGGGGAACCAATGGGGATGTCTATCCAGTCCAGCACAACTTCCCCAAAGTCCCACCACCACGCTGCATCCCTGCGCACAGGCTGAATGGCCACACCCCGCGCCCCATCAAATCTCAATTTAGGGACGCAGTGTTCCCACAGCTCATTGGGGGGGTGTAACCATAAATGAGCCTCGTTCCAGGGCTGGAACAAGGCATCCGTCTGACGATCCCAAAACCGATCAAACCGTTTTAAAGATTTGCTTGCAAATGCATCTGTCAGCGGTGGAAACTGACCAAACACTGTAGCGGTCTGGATCCACCGCATAATGCGATCTACTACACACTGTCTCACTGCTACTGCTCCCTTCATTCTCTTACTGCGAAATTTTTTCTCCCGTGCCTGCGTTTTCTGATGCTGAGCTGCACTACGCCACACTGGCCTCAATGCTGCTGTCTCAGTTGGTATATTACTTCTCCTACTCCTTCTGACTGAACTCAGATCAGGGTCAGCTCCACCCTGTGCGGTCTCACCCGAGTCCGCCCATAGATCCAACTGCTGTAAATCACAGCAGTCCCGTTCCACCTGTACCACGTGACACGCAACATTGTCAGGCGACATGCGGGCCGAACCCCACATGCGGCACACTTCAGAGTGAGCGGAGGGCCCTTCCGACTCTGCCTCCGAAGTGATACCATACTGGTCATCATGAACCTCTACAGTCTTAACTTCAGCTACGCCAGGACCCAAGGTCTCTGGCCCTCCTGGGACGGCGTCCACAAGCGCTCTGTCCAACAGGGCGGCTATCTCAACAGGCAAACCCGGAGCAACCGACCTCCTCTCAACATCCCTGGGAATGATTGAGGGGGATTTCTGATCTGGAATGGGGGGGCGATCCCCTACCAGCGGGGATTGGTCTCTGATGACTCTAATCCCTGAGATAAACGCAGACACAATTGCTGGCATACAAAACACCAACAAAGCCACACCCACATCAACCGCGGTGGGCTGGAGTCGCGTCTCTGGTGACGTCTCTGACTCCGGAGATACTACTACTGACTGTTTCTGGGCCTGCCGAGCTCGCGTCACAGGGCCCGTATACTCCTTACAACTGTTACTCACTGTCTCTGTTCGTACTGCTGTTGCTGTTGTTGCCCTGCGGGCAGTACTAATCATATATAGCACATATAAAAATAAAGGAGACATAAACTGTGTATGCCATGAGGGTCCAGGTGGACAATGGGGATGGATCAGGGGAACGTCGTCTGCAGCGGCATTAGGGAGGGGAGAAGGCAATTTAGGAAGGGATGGGGCAGGGGGGGGCGGTACACTCAACCCCTCCTTGCAGACGTTGGTAATTGGCCGTGGCTGATCGGTGGATCCCCATCCATCAGACCCCCGCTGCGTGTGGGACAGTTCCTGTACCACTTCAATTTTTGGCAACAGATTAAGTTCTAATGTCATCTGTGCTATTTTGTCGCCAGGATGCACCTGAAACTCCGTCAGACCCTCATTCTTGAGCACCACGCCTACGTTACCCCGAAAATCGCAGTCAATGACACCCGCCCCAACCCTCAGTCGGTGTTTCACTGCATTCCCTGATCGATCTTGTATCTTGCCATAGGTTCCCACAGGCAACTGAAACGCCAGATCCAGAGGGATGCACACCTGTTGTTGCACTGGTATGGTAATTGCTCTGGGGGCATATAAATCATATCCGGCTGCCCCTTGCGATCCCCGTGTCGGGACGATGGCGACAGCGCTTAATAATTTCACCTTCAATGGATTTTTGCGCGTATGAGTCTCCACAAGCGCTGTGAAGGAAGGTGGGGAGGGGGGTTCAGGATAAGAAGGTACTGTGGCTTCATGCACAAGGGGGGACGGATATACATGCAATCCTGCTACAAAATCTGGTCTGATCTCAGGCTCACTGAAACTCCTGGTGCCTGGCAACCCCATGGGAGTGGCTGGCTCAGGGGGGGGTGTATCAATCGAATCATTCTCCAAATCCAATTGCTGGACAATGCGAAGAATATTGGGCTTGACTACTCCCTCCCTACGCCGAAAACCTGTCCCCTGGGGAGTATTCGTAACTGCAGAAGGCCCACAGTGAGGGCATGCAGACTGTGGTGTCCCCTTGAGAGACGTCGTATACACAAAGGTCATTTTCTGACAAGGGCCCTCGCAATGGACCGCATGTTGATACTCCAAGTGGAGATCAAATGAGACTCTCTTTGGCTTTCCGTTGAGGATTGGATGTGGCATACCTGCAGCTTCACCAGTTATGTCGTTGACTGGATTCGCTTCCGCACACTGCTGATCCGCAGTCTTTGGTTTGGCCACCTGCACCATGGCAGTGGGTGTATGTACAGACTGGGTTTTACCATGTTGGTAACGAGGGGTACGCAACCCACGAAAGCAGCCCTTGACCTGTACCAATGCCTCCTGTCCTGGTACAACCGCCAACCCGTATGACAACAAAAATGGATACCCCAAAATCAGCCGTGGCCCAACAGCAGCAACGTGTAAAAAAACTTGCTGGCACTTGAAAATTTTAGTGCCCTCAGGAGTAAAAACGGGTAAACTCAGGTTAACCAACACTCCTTGACTGCCGCCAGGCAATGCTGTTTTGCCAGCAGTCAACAACACAACTGGTATAGGCGCTGGTTGGAGTGCTGTCACATGTTGCTTCAGCAACTCCATGCCTATAACACCCATAACTTCACAGCCCGTGTCAGCAAGGGCGGTAATCCAAACGTCTGGCAATGCCAGCGCATCTGCAAACTGCAATTTGGTCTGTGTGGTGAGCTCTCGACAGTCCTTGGCCGATTTGGCTCTAAGCTTGCGCGGTGATTTCAAAACCTCGTCTTGAATATCGCGCATATCTATACTGCACAGATCAGCGGCAAAGACTTGCTGATGTCGGAGGATCTTATTAGCATCAACATGCAGAATTCTGACCGTCCTTGCCTTCCGACTGGCTGTGGCCTGGCACGGCCCCCGGGCGCGTCTTGCTTCCCGCAGACCCAATAAATACTGGTGTCTGCGGTTCGCTTTGGGCAACCTGCCAGAACCCTACCTGTTGGTGACAGTATTGGGACACTTGTCTTGCCAATGCCCGTACTTGCCACATGCCTTGCACTGATTCTTGTCCACGGAGCGCGACCGCCGACTGTCGTTAGATCCCGAACGTCGTTTGTCCGGCGTCCTGGGCCTGTCCGGCGTCGTCCTGCGCTCTGGGGTCTTCTGCCGTTCCGGTGTCCTCCGTCGCTGAGGCGTTTGGGTTCGCTCCGGTGTCCTGGGACGTTGTGCACCATTATGTGGTCGGGACTGATCAGGCGTCCGTGGGCGATCCTTATCACGACGGCCATCTCTTCGCGGATTATACAGGGGACATTCCACAGCCCTATGTCCTGTATGCCCACAATTGAAGCACTTGGTGTTGGGGTCAAAGGGAACTTTGTCCAATGCCTTGCGCTTCTCGTCCGATCTGGCAGTCCTGTGAGACTGGTGCGATTTATGAGAGTCTCTGGATCCAGAGCGTTGATGACCCTTATCCCTCTCGTTGGACCTGGACCGGTGTGGGTCTTTGTCATACGGGCGTTCGCGTGAATGTGGTCGTTCATTCCTTCTGGAATCAGATCGTCGGTCCTGTTGCAGACCATCTCCGCCCGATCTCGCACCCCATGGTCGATGTGGAGATCGGGACCCACTGCGATGTGCTTCTCGGCCCCTGTGATGATCTCCCCGATAAGTCTGCATAGACCGGATATGGACTTCAGCCCCATGCGCTTCCATCATGAATCTCTCTGAGGTTTTGGCATATTCGTCCTGCAGCAGCATCTTCATCACCAATAGATACAGCTCCAAGTAGCTGTATTCATTGCCATACTCAGATTGCTGTTTCTATATCAGACGGTAAGCCCTTGTTATCGTCGTGTCGTCGGGGCACTCCTCCATGTGTACCCGCATCAGGACCACCAGCGCTTCAGTTGCTTGTCGATAGTTCATGCCATCAGTCACCTCAGCACCTTCTTCAGACCAGTCCGCCATGAAATCAGCCCAGGACGCACTGGTAATAATTTCTGATGGAATCTTCCTCTTGCGGAATCGAGCTCCCGGTTCATGTAAATTCCGGATTTTGCGGCCCGTGATGTCGCGGTATAACTCCGCAAAGGTCATACGTTGACGATGGCGATTCTTCGCATGTCTTTCGCGGGTTTTCTCATTAACAACGGCCGTCAGCAACAAATTCATTTGTTCCTCCTCATCGAATCGTCTGCCATATCCCACTCGCCATCGATCATACCGTTCTTCCCACTCGTCCAACGTGTCCGGCTCGCCATCCCATCTTGGAACTGCTGCCATCTGTTGTATCACGGACTCCGCTGTGGGGTCAACCCATGACTGGCCCCGCTTCCATAGACTCCAGCAATACCTCCCGTTCGTGGCTCGTGCTGTACTGGTCCTGTGATAGCAGGCTTCACCCAGGGTGTAGTCTCCTGGAATGCTTTGCCGCTTGGGATGCCAGTAGGGAGTATTTTTGGAATCCTTCGTCCAGCCTTCCAATCAGCCTGTGATACCCGAGCCAGATTGGGAATAAAACACCCATCGCGGACATACTGGGCCAGCTGTGCCCATCGAAGATCAACCTCACCCCCATAAATTTGGCGAGTAGTCGGACGACCAACGTTTGGGTATGGGCTGCAGCCACGCGGGGGGGTCCGGCAATCTTTGAGTCCCACGGATGACTGCCGATGTTTCACTGGGTGTGGGCGGCAGTCCGTCGTCTGCTGCCAGCGGCCTCCCAGGCGATTTCTGTGGCTCCGATGTTGAGCCAGGGACGTAGTGGGTTGGGGGTGATACTGTCGGTGCGCTCGGTGGCGGTGGCGGTGATGTGGATGCTGTTGCTGATTGTCTCAGTTCAGCAACCTCCTCGACCCTTTGCTTGACGTCGTCAAGGTCTTGTACGTGCATTTCTGCAACAGAACGCAAATACGCGACGTTTGTCTGGCACTCTGCAATTTTGATGTTCTGTTGCTGTCGTTGTTCATCGAACTCATCGAAACGAGAGTAGATCTTGCGTACTTCAGTGTCTACATGCCCCTTCAAGGTAGCATCAGGGTCTGTGGGGCTCGGACTTCCATCCCTGCGCTCCTTCTGCAATTTGTCCACCCTTGCCTCGATGTGTACCCTCCATTGGCCATACCAGCGTCCGATTTCGCGGACTTTGTCGTCCAACGCAACTCGCTGATCAACTTCAGTGTTTAATTGACGCTGCACTTCCTGGACGCTGACTGCATTAGTCTCAAATCGCTCTGTACTCAAACCCGTGTGCTTTTCTCGTTCTCCATCCGCCTTCGTTGTTCGGTCCAGCAACTCACGATAGAGCTGCTGCAGACTACTGACGTCGGCCGCATTGGTCTCGTACCGTGTCCTGCACGTGTCCTTGTGCTGGTCCCGGTCCTCGTCCGACTTTTTCTGCATGTCCAACAATCCGGCATAGAGCTGTTCAGCCCGCTTCACGGTATCCTCAATCGTGGTAAGCCTCTTTGATGTCTCCTGAGCGAAGTCGCTGGCATCAGCGGCAGGTCTGGTGGCCTTGCTGCTGACCAAAGCCTGCTCAGCACGTTGCACCATGCCTTCAGCCGCTTGCAATCTGAGAAGTGCCTGGCCGTGTGCCTCCTTTTCTATACCTTGCAGCCCTGCCTTCGCCGTCTCCATCTCCGTTTCCATGGCCTCCTTTGTTGCTGAGACCGCTGTGGCAACCCGATTCACGTCGTGCAGTGCTGCCTGTGCCAATTGCTGACACGTGCTGCTGGTGGTTGCATGGCCCTCAGCATCACTGGCGTATCCTCGCGCTTTGTCGGCATATTTCCTCGCTTCACTGATCACCTCCACTATTTCAGGGCGTCCTCCAGCAGAATCTGGGGCCTGTGATCCTGCCCCACTTACCCCAATCCGGTTGAGGCGATTATCATGCTCCTCTAGCCATCTCTCCAGGGCGTCATGGCGCTCCTGCACCTTGGCTCGGACTTGTCTGGTTTCATTGTCCTGCTGGGTCATCCAGGCGTCCATCTCATCCTGCCGTTTGAAAATTGTCTCCAGGGATGCCTTGGTCTCCCTGCCATGACGCTGCACAAACGATTCGTTGGTCGCCAACTTGTGACTGATGCCCTGTTGATCAAGGGCCGTCTTCGATTGCACCTGGTGGAGTTGTCCTTGGAGTTCACGGAGGTCTTGACGTGCCTGGCTCACCTCATTCTTGATGTCCCCGGCATCAGCATCCCTGCCCTGGGCTTGTCTTGTGAGGAGACTGATTTTTGCTTCCACATCCCTGTGATCCTTCTCTTCCTGTGCGGCTGTGGCTTCCACCTTCCTACTCACAGTATTCACTTCCGTGTCCACATAACGGCGCAGCATTGCCAATTCCTCAGCCCCTGTCTGCACTTTTTGCAGGCATTCATTGACATGTGCCATCGTTGGCAGTTGTGTCTTGTCAGCCTGCAAGACTTGTATTTGTTTCTCCAATTGTACAACCAGGGTGTTCGCATTGCTCTTGTGCCTCTCAACCTCGCTGCGAATGGTCGTCAACGCTGTTTCCCGCGCGGCATTGTGATCCCTTTTGAAGGCCTCCATCTCGCTGCGAATATTTCCAAGAGAAGCTTCATGTGTACCCATGGTTATTTGATGTCTTTCCAGAATTTCTCGTAGGCTAGCAACGGAGGCGCTGTTGTCACTTTGCGAGGTCGAAGACATAACTAGCGCCGATTGTTTGAACTCCTCGAATTGTTTCTTCATCTTGTCCATTCCATCGTTCATGTGAGTTTTGTAAGCTTCAAATTCTTCACGGAACACTTCAAAAGCCTTTGCATTCAAACCTGGCTCATGTGAACTTGGGACACTTGAACTCGAGTCGTCGTACTTTTGTTCCCGTACTTTTTTTCCTTGTCGTTCTTGAGCTTTGAGCACTATTTTCGCCACCTTGATAGCTAACTCCTTCGTGACCATCGCACCACGCGGCTGTGAGCTTTGTGGACTCGAAATCGCGTGGATGCGGCGCCGCTTGCCATGTAGTCGCTTCGAGCGAGGGGGCATGTGTGCATCGTTGGCGCCGTCATGTTGTTGTCTTGTTTGTGGTTCACCGTAACTGACTCGTCGTGGTGTTAATTTACCCAACTCGTCATCACCACTAACCAACGAACGTTGTGGAGTCATGCTTTCTAAAAATTGCACAAACTCAATGTCTCTTGTGTCAACCAATGGACTTTTGTCCGTTTCGTGGCCAATTTTGGCAGGAACGAACGGCTTAACACCTGAACTGCTACCATGTAATAGAGTACTCCTACTAGTGCTTGGAGACTCCATCACTCTAAATGTTGTTGGGCTTTAGTGAAAAATGGGTAATTCCCCAAAATTTCCAATTGATTTTCTTACCACCGAAATAACAATCAAAATCCCAACAACCTTCGCAACACCCTAAGAACACACAACAAGTCAACACAACAAGGGTCGGTGTTTGGCTGAACCTGTGGTGTACTTGGTGATGGGTGTTCGGTCTCTTGGGCTCTTATACTCCTTGTGATTCCCACTTCATTGCAAAGCAATACATAATATTGGAAGTCCTGAGAGAAGAACATGAAAATATATGAACATGGAAATCAAAGCTTATGTAAACACAAGTTGTCTCAAATCATAAGTGTCAAACCCAAAATATAATAATAAATAATATCAAAATGATAGTGAACTTGTACGTACAACATGTGTGAAACATACACAAAGCATGTGAAGAAAAACCCAACACATGAAAACCGGATTCGACCATGTAGTTGAAATCCGGTTGAATGCTCTCAAGAATTGTGCCTATCAATTAACATGAAATTCTCACACAATTGATCACGAAGTGGACAAGCGCATGAATGGGGAAGACACTATTCATATATGCCATGTACACTCATGTGTCTACTACTCTTCATGCATGTACGGGTTCGTTGATAATTATGCACATCATGAGACACACAAGCGATTCGAATTGCCCTCGTAGTTATACATAACCACCTTGTCTACTCCTCAAAAATAACCATCATGACCATCAAGAAATACTATTTAAATTCGTCCATCAACCACATCAACCTTGGAGTTAAAACCTCTCATGGAGTCGACAACATACATTCAATGCACCATAAGTTCAATTACGCACGTCCATCCAAGCTCCGAATTGAAAGTTCATGAAATCGGCTGGGGCATTCTTTATTCGATCCAATCATTCTTCAAAGCGTTATATTAAACGGTCTTTCTGCAATCTGTCCCTCGTAATTATCTGTGAACTCTTCAAGACATGGACTGTTCAAGTCGCGCACGATGTCCCGGCAGCTGACAGCTGACTGATAACAGAAACCTCGGATTATTCACCAAAAAGGGTCAGATAATGACAGACTGGTGTGATTTTATGACAGATCCCTCCACTGCGAGGATCTATGCGTGCTGCTCCTGGAGATGGCGCTGGAGAAGGAGAGCGACCAGCACCTGAACAACTACCGTCCTGGTGGTGGAGGTTCTGGAGGCAAAGGGTACCGAGGGTCGCGACCTGGGCAGGGGACTACCCCCAAACACGCCAACGCCCGTATCATGGAGAACGTCAAGGAGCTATTCTGGTGTGATGCCAGAGACGAGCAGGGCCACCTGCAGCACGCCTCTGACTGCGAGCAGCGAGACTGCCTCGTCGTCCAGGGGAAGCAGCAGGAGAAGAACCCCGGCGCCAAAGCGAAGCTGCCGGATCATTACAGGTGCACCATCACGTGTGCCTTCTGCGGTAAGCGGAAGCACTACGAGGATGAGTGCTACCATAAGCAACGCCTATCGGCGAAGCTTAAGGGGGAAGATCCTGGCAAAGGCTCAGGCAAAGGTGGAGGCAAGGCCAAAGGCAACAACTCCGGCAAGGGCAAGTCTAAAGGACGTGGCCAAGGTGGACAAGACAAGGATCAAGGTGGACGAGGAGGAGGCGCTAACCGCCAGCCCGACAACAAGAACAAGGACAAGAGCGGAGGCAACCCCAACCCTAATCCAGGGGGGAACTCCGAGCCCTCTGGAGGGCAAACTGGTCCTACCACACGCTCACAAACGCAGGCCCAGCAAGAACAAGGAGCCAAGCGTGAGCATGAAGGTGGTGATGACGGCAACGCCAAGAAGAGGAGCCGTTTCATGAGGATGGCCCGCAAACTGCGGAACAAGGGGTTCGAGGTGACCTGTCCCGCGGAGTTCTGACGGGGACGCTCTGGTGGCACCCAAGACCTGGTGTTTTGGGTACTTATCCGACTAGGGGGACGTGAATACCTGGGGGTATTGGACACTGGCGCCACCAAATCAATAGTGGCCAAGAAAACTTTACCTTGTGGGAGCCTGAAGAACACCATGACCACCGCCGCTATGCGCATTGGGGATGGACATGTGGTGCACAGCTGCGGGGACTGTGAAGTGGAGGTACCTATGGGCTCTCGGACTATCGCCCATCGGTTCTATGTGATGCACACTGAGGCCTTCGACTTTGTACTGGGTACTGACTTCTTCGGACAGCACTCCCAGATACAATCCCTGACGCTGCAAGCGCCCTACCTCCTCTACGTGGACCACGGCAGTGGCAGAGAGTCTGTGCCACTGGAGCAGTCGGAACATACCTCGAGTTACCTGAGACTATCGAAGGAGGAGCCCTCGAACATGATGGCGGCCTCCAAAACTGAGGACTATCAACTATTGGGGGAAGTTCTAGACCAAGGTCTGAAGGAGTTGGGTTACTCTCGAGAAGACCTAAGTGTGGAGCTGTTCGCCAGCGACAAGCAGCATGTACTGGACCTATACTGCAGCAAGGGGAAGAACTGCAGCTACAAATTTTACTGGCCCTCTTTCGGGATGGCCTACGGGAACCCCAGATTCAGTGAACTGGGGAAGGTGCTGACCAAGGTGGCCTTGGAACGTTCCCGTATGGTCCTGTGTTCCCCCGATTGGGGAGCCCATGGGGGCAACGAGTACTGGCGAAACCTCCTGGACAGGCTGACTATCAGCTCTGTTCGTTTGCCTGATGAGGCCATCTACGTGCCTCTGGGACGCAAGACGCCTATTGGGAAGCCCGGATGGGGGAGCATGCTCAGCGTGGTGGACGGAAGTCTTACCACCATCCCCTGGGAGGACCTGGACCCGACTCTGGTCCAGGCTATACAACGAGAAAGCGATGGACTCGCCTTGGGTGACTTGAAGGATCGCCTACGACCTCAAGATGCTGTTGAGACTACACCCGGGGGAAATGAGTACGTCGTGACTAACACCAACGCCCCCAACTCTCCCTGTCATGTACCTGTTCCTGATGGAGTCTCTGAGTGTGGACTATCTGAGCTACCTAGCTCTATCCACTCAGATGACGAAACTCAGCACGACGCCTTCTTCGTGCAGACCTGTGTGGAGGAAGTGGAGAACGCCGAGTACGTCGCCCCACTAAAACCCCTACTCTCCATGAGGGTGGAAGACCCCATGGATGAAGAGCTGGACCCTCGATCCAGGCTCAGGGAGTATGTGGATTCCAAGAGGAAGTTGGTGGCGAAAAAGCTATGCTACGCGAAGCCTACCCGCAGCTCATGGCCACTGAAGCAAGGACGTATGGGAGACCTATCCCAATTGAAGGAGGACCTCGAACAGAAGATCACCACCTGGCAAAGGGAGGTAGATCTCAAGCTCATGAAGAGCGTATGGGGCGCCCATGTGAGGACCCCAGAGGAGGACGACCCCTCGGAGGAATGTGTATGTGAACCCCCACGAGCGTGCCTATGTAGCCATCGTCCACCGGAGATGGTTGAGCAAGACCTTCTATATGCCTACCAAGGGCTGAAGGATGCTACCGCGGGCGAAGAGTCGGTGGAGGACCACCTCCCGACGTCTATTCAAGGGGCAAGCAACTTACACTCCGACGAGGACATGGAGGACAAGATCAAGGTATTGGACCCGCGGGTACAGAAGCTTATAAGGACCTATCTGGAGGTGTTCGGAGAACTACCCCCTCCAGCCTCATGTGATAAGCTGGTACAGATGGACCTCAAGCTGAAACCCGAGTTCGTGGGTCACAAGATCCGGAGGAGACCCTATCCAGCTCCTAAAGAGCAGGCCGACGAGTTTGAGCGACAGATACAAGAATGTATCGACCCTGGCCTAGTCCTGGAGTACAAGGACAGGGACTACCCCCTACACTGCAGCCCCTGTTTCCTGGTGGCTAAACCTGGGTCTACAGCCAAACGGCTGGTAGTGGACTATGGAGAGCTGAACAAGAAGACGTTGAACCACTCAGGGTCCATTCCCAATATGGAGTCTACCCTGGAGAAGATAGCCTCCTGTCGCTACAAGACCAAGATGGACAAGCGAAGCGGATTCTGGCAAGTGGACCTGACGCCCAACGCACAGGAACTACTGGCCTTCATCACCCCTTAGGGGAGGGTGTTCAAGTGGAAGGTCATGCCGTTTGGCGTGGCTAACGCACCCGCTCTATTCCAGGAGCTGATGAACAAAATCTTGTCCATCCTACGAAGGAGACCTAAGGTGCAGGAGCTCATATCCCGTGGTGCCCAGATGGAGGCTCACATCGACGATGTATGCCTCGGTACCAATACCCAGGAGGATCACCTAATCCTCTTGGGTGAGTTCTTTGCGGTCTGCTAGGAGAACCACACACGACTCAAGCTGGAGAAGTGTGAGTTCATGCAGGAGACCATGCAGTACTTCGGGTTTGACGTTGGCCATGGGTGGTGGACCCCAGCGGCCTCTAAGGCCAAACCCCTGATGGATGCCAAAGTACGACACGAAGACCCCAAGAAAGGACTTCATGATGTACGCAGTTTCATTGGGGCGTGCAACTTCTATCCTCGCCAGATCAAGAACTTCACCTATACCAGCGCCGTTCTGACGGACTTGATCAAGAAGAGTACTACATGGCGCTGGGGCCCACAAGAGCAACAAGCATTTGACGAGCTCAAAGACAAGGTAGCCAACGCTAAGTGCTTGGGCGTGCCTAGGGCACAAGGGGAGAATATCCTGGTGACCGACGCCAGCAATGTGGGCGGTGGTGGAACGTTGTTCCAATGGCAAGCACTAGAGAAGGAGGAGTTCGACTCGGCCATTTCCCAATGGGGAACGGAAGGTCTCAACCGGAATGGAACCCTCAAGCACAGCTACCCTGACGACAAGTGGGTCTTAGTACCTCTGGGCCACTGGAACTGGAAGTGGAACCAGGCCAGGGGGAACTACTCCACCTATGAGCAGAAATTGCTCGCGGGTATGCTGGTGCTATCCTCACAAGCACGACTGTTGGGGAGTAACCTTGTGGTCTGGCTGTGCGACCAAGAACCGGTCCGCAGTTTCCAGAAGGTTTGAGGTTTGAGGTTTGATTTTGCGGGTACTAGACGCCTTTCGGCCCCGGGGGGCCACCTGGTCGGGCCAGGTGATATCTTCCCCACCGGGCCCTAGTGGGGGGCCCTCCAAGACGCACCTCCTGCCTGGTGGCGGAGTCCCCCGGGTTCACAGAGCTCGGAGTGGTCTGGCTGTGCGACCAAGAGCCGGTCCGCAGTTTCCAGAAGGGTCCCCCACCTGAGAAGGCCAAGCTACGTCGCTGGTGGACCTACCTCAGTCAACTACGGCTGACGGTACACCATATCCAGGGAGTGAAGAACGAGTGTGCCGACTACATCAGCCGCAACAACTTCGACGCCCTGATTGGTGCCCGGTCTGAAGCGCTGGCTAAGCGGGCGTTCAGCCGTATGGACGTACACCTGGACCTGAACATGAGCATGATACGCCCCCCGGATGGACTCCAACAATCGGAGTACCTGAAGGAGTTTGGGGATATCTACAAGCGCCTGGAGAAACGCCTTGAACCCCTCCTGGTCAACCAAGACCAGTGGAAGAGGGACAAGAGCTACCTCTGGCACGAGGACCGCATCGTGGTGCCTAGTGACCGAGTCCCAGCGCTGCTGAAGTGGACCCATGAGTCCAGTGGTCATGTGGGTGCTGACCGTACCCTGAGGCTGTTCAAGCAGTGGTTCCACACTACGTGGACTGACGACCAACTGCGGAAAACCCTCCAGCCTATCGTGGACAAGTGCCCGTGCAGGTCCTGTAAACCAGGGGATATCAGGGACAGAGGTCTCTACTCGACCTTGCCCATCCCTCACTGTGCTAACAGTGTTCTATACGTGGACTACACGGAGATGCCGAAGTTCGGGGGCTATGACTTCGCCCTCGTGGTAACCTGTGGGTTGACCAGGTTTACCAGGGTGTTCCCATGTACCAAGCACATTACCGGAGAGGAGACTATCAAGATACTCCTGGAGGAGTGGTTTTGTGTCTATGGGGCGCCCAAGGAGATCAACTCCGATGAGGACGTGCGAGTACGCTCAGATACTGGCTGGTACAAGAGGGTCCTGAGATCCCTCAATGTCCAGGTGTCTACGGGGATTCCCTACTCGCACACGAGCAACCCCCTATGTGAGCGACAGATTCGTGTCCTGAAGGAGAACGTCAGGATATGGTGCAAAACTGAACGCACCAGAGACTGGGTGAGACTACTCCCCGTCATATCCTTGATGATGAACTCCCAAGAGAGTTCTGCTACTGGCTACTCGCCACATGAGCTATTCATGGGGCGCCCGGCATGGTTCCTACATGCCCCCTATCCAGAGGACACCCATTCTTCTGTGGGTGAATGGGTCCAAGAATAACAAGCGAAGGGGGACAAGGCCAAGGCTATGCTCCAGAGAGTGAGGGAGCGTCAGTGGAACAAGAAGAACAAGCACCGTGTACCGGCCACCTACCAAGAGGGGGACTGGGTGCTGGTGCACCACAGTCGACTACCCGCCTGGCCACGCTCTACCAGCGATGACCCATACTTCGGGCCGTACAAGATCCTATCTGTGGATGGACACCGTATCACCGTGCGGTGTTCTCCCCGTCTAGGGGGGACCCTGGTGTGCGCTGCTCAACACCTGAAGCGCTACCATGATCCTGAAGACCTCTGTGGGGAGGAGTGGGAGCTGAACGACGAGGAAATCGCCGCCCTAGACTTTCAAGGGGCTGCCAGCCCTATGGAAGTTGAAGGTGAACTCCCCGACATGAACGCCGAGGAGATGGCTAAGGAGGGCTTCTACCTGGTGAAGTCTGTCCTACGCCACCGCTATCGCTAGGGTTGGCGCTTCCTCACCCTCTGGGAAGGGTTTGGAGTCGAAGAGGCCACCTGGGAGCCCTTCTCTGCATTTGTTCTACCTGAGGGACGCCTAAACACAGTTCTGGTTGACTACTTGTCCCAGAACAACCTTGGTGAGTTGCTGAGGCTCGCTGAGACGCTTGCCTCCAAGACTAAAGCTAGGGACTGAACCTTACCCTTACCTGCCAAAGCGTATGTGTGAGTGTGCTAGTCCTAAGGTCCTGACAGCAAGCCGCAGAAGTGGTGTCCTAATTATACCCAAGTCTGCGCCCTTGCTAAACCTGGAGGGTTGGCTTATTGATGCCACGGGGTACGCCCCGGGTCTCCCCTCCCCTATGCGCCCGATTTCTGTGCTGGCGCAAAACCTTGGGGGAATACCCAGCGTGCTAATCCAGGTATTGTTTTCCCTACCTATCTGTCTACTACAGGGAGGGGTGGCCAAAAGCTATGAAGGCATGAAAACGCCGTTTTGCTAAATGGCCAAAACACTGACCTAACCACTGCCACAGCCCACCAACCCTGCTAAAATTGCAGGAAACGGGTGGGACAGTGACACACGCACTACAGGTCCTACACACCCTACAGTGGCACCATCCTGGTGGGCGAGCACTGGGGCAACTGGCTCAAGCCCCCACTCAGGACTACCACTCCTACACGCACACTCTACTGGGCGTTGCGAAGGCAAAGATCTCGTGGGTCCTAGCGACCCTCCTGTGAAATGACAGGAGAACACAGCGCTGCTAAGCAACTGTGGCCTAACAGGGGACGCCATAACGCGTTTCCCCTGCTAGGGCTTGGAGGGAAGAGGTGCTCTTGCGTGCACGGCGCAGATGTTGATGAAGTCGGACTCCCTGCTCTGCCACAGGCAGAGGCGGAGTTACTTGTTTGTGTGATCTGCGCCCTTGTTTAGCAGGGCATAAAAAAAATGCTGCTGCACCAATCACCCTACCTGCCCACCTGTAAAACAAAGGCAAATGAAAGGGCGTTTGCGGCGGAGGAACCAAGCCACACTCCAGGTATTATACCCTTCTCAGTGTGACCTATAATACACTGTCCGCAAACACGCTGGAGGACCAGCTACCCTTGTCAAGCAAGCAAGCGTTAAGGGACTCCTCAGGTTCTCGTAAAGAACGTACCAAGGAGCCCCTGGGTAGCCTAAACAAGGTTTACCGTGCGCACTTCGCGTGGCCTACCCTTTATTGCGTGTGTGCATGCGCGAGTATGCACGACGCTCTTGGGCACACCTGCCCATCTCTACCTCAATCACGAACTCCACCAGGGGGTGGCCCCGCCTGGGCTTACTCACCTTACCTACCGCTGGGAGAGAGAGCAAGTGAGGGGCGCACGCGAAGAACGTTGCTATGCACTTGTGTGTATGTCTAATCACCCTGATCTGACCGCTAATCATCTGCAATCTTTCTAATCAATCCCTCTATCGCGTTCTATCTTTGTTAGCGCTGCTACAAGGCTCGCTCACGGAGACACGAGACGAGCAATGTGTATGCGGCATACGAGACGAGCATACCTGTAGTTTATACCTGATTCATTGAAGTCTTTTTCATTGATTGTCGAATTCTTGAATTTTCGAATCTTCTATTAGTGTGGGTGGAATCTGTATGTTTATTTATTAATGTGTGTTTCGTCATTTTCAAGACTACGTGAGACATACGTTTATAATTCCATTATTTCTCCATTTTCCGGAGCTTCGCTAGGAGCCGCTCCTGCGCGCCGCCATTTTATGCGTATGAATTTCTGGATTTAAAAAATCCAGAGATGACTATAATTTCTATAAAAATGTGCTTCAGATGCACAATTGGATTCTGCTCAGGTGTGTCGTTTCAGAAAAGTTCTAGGCCGTCATTTGACGGATTTTGGTGTCGTCGCTTCGTTTTTGCGTGGATTCGTCCATAATTCTCCCATTCCTGCCTCTGCAAATACCCACGCGCAGCCTCGCTGAGTAGGCCGTGTTCGGGCCGAAACGCAGGTGCCTGGAGAGACTGAGCAGAACCAAGACCCCACGAAGGGGCAATTTAATTTTTTTGAGACTCCCTTCGCCTTAAGACAGGTCACAGGTCGCCAGCAGGTTTACGAGAACCCATGGGAGTGTGTATATTGTGTCTTGCGTTGGGTTTGTGTCGACGCTGCGTCTTGGAGGGAGGGATGCATATGCACATGTTTGGCATGCTCCCATACTAACCCAACCAAGCCACAGGAGCCCCGGCAGCGCCATGAGCGCTGAGTCTCCTGTAGGAAATGATAAAATCAGAGCAGCAAAAGAGCGCCAGCCATGGTGAGCGCCCATTTTTCAGTGTGAGGGAAACTGTAGGTATTTTAAAGTAGATGTGGAAAGCAAGGAAAGGCCAAGAAAAATTCCCTTTTTCCTAAAATGCGACAGTGGTGGCCACCACAGCACAAGGGGGGAGTAAGATAAAGTGCTTTTCCAAGGCTTCGGGACATACTCTAGTTGTATTAGAGATGCACTGAGCATCCATGCATTTTTATCTTAGTATTGGTCCCACCAAAGTGGTGATAACACATTTTGACCTATGGAACCAAACACCCAATCAGGATATGGAGTGGACCCCTTAATCCCCTTTCAATGTGAAGTAAAACATCTTTTCCTGAGTGGACTGAGCACTGACATACCTAAGGTAGAGCCTATGAATTTATCTATGTTTTTCCATGAATACTTATCTGCCCTAGTGGTATGCACCCTAGGGGGCTAGGCACCTCTTTTTGAGAGGTCCTGGGTTCAATTCCTGGTCAGCCTAGCTAAGTAGGAAGATCCCATGTGACATGGCAGTGACCTCATCGCCACATACCATGCCACCTCAGCACATATGGGACCCAAAACAAAGAGTGCACATCTCCTAAGATGGCACTATGGAGAGAGAGTGATCCTGAGGCAGTTTTCTAACTCTTTTCCAAAAACATTTCAGCTATCTTTGTGAATATGCATTCATTTGTGACCTGAGTTGCAGTTTCTGTGAATATCCAATCATCTTACACTGTTTAAACTGCAGCCCTTCATGCTTTCATCCTGATCTTCTCCTCTTTGCACACTTCTGGCTTGGGTTATCCTGGATTGACTCTATTTCTGCAAAACAAAGGTTTTTATCTTCCAAAACAAGCAGCAGGAAACCCTACACCTACAGCAAGCAGCAGGAGAAGCAAAAAAACACAGTGCTGAAAACACTATAAACTTTTCTAATTTTACTGGCCCTCTTTCCGGATGGCCTACGGGAACCCCAGGTTCAGTGAACTGGGGAAGGTGCTGACCAAGGTGGCCTTGGAACGTTCCGGTATGGTCCTGTGTTCCCCCGATTGGGGAGCCCATGGGGGCAACGAGTACTGGCGAAACCTCCTGGACAGGCTGACTATCAGCTCTGTTCGGTTACCTGATGAGGCCATCTACGTGCCTCTGGGGTGTAAGACGCCTATTGGGAAACCCGGATGGGGGAGTATGCTTAGCGTGGTGGACGGAGGTCTTACCTCCATCCCCTGGGAGGATCTGGCCCCGACTCTGGTCCAGGCCATACAACGAGAAAGCGATGGACTCGCCTTGGGTGACTTGAAGGATCAACTACGACCTCAAGATGCTATTGAGACTATACCCGGAGGAGATGAATACGTCGTGACTGACACCAACGCCCCCAACTCTCCCTGCCATGTACCTGTTCCTGATGGAGCTCTTGAGTGTGGACTATCTGAGCTACCTAGCTCTATCCAGTCAGATGACGAAACTGAGCACGACGCCTTCTTCGTGCAGACCTGTGTGGAGGAAGTGGAGAACGCCGAGTACGTCGCCCCACTAAAACCCCTACTCTCCATGAGGGTGGAAGACCCCATGGACGAAGAGCTGGACCCTCGATCCAGGCTAAGGGAGTATGTGGACTCCAAGAGGAAGTTGGTGGCGAAAAAGCTATGCTACGCTAAGCCTACCCGTAGCTCATGGCCATTGAAGCAAGGACGTATGGGAGACCTATCCCAATTGAAGGAGGACCTCGAACAGAAGATCACCACCTGGCAAAGGGAGGTAGATCTTAAGCTCATGAAGAGTGTGTGGGGCGCCCATGTGAGGACCCCAGAGGAGGACGACCTCTCGGAGGAATGTGTATGTGAACCCCCACGAGCGTGCCTATGTTGCCATCGTCCACCGGAGATGGTTGAACAAGACCTTCTATATGCCTACCAAGGGCTGAAGGACACTACCACGGGCAAAGAGTCGGTGGAGGACCACCTCCCGACGTCTATTACTCAGGGGGCAAGCAACTTACACTCCGACGAGGACATGGAGGACAAGATCAAGATATTGGACCCGCAGGTACAGAAGCTTATAAGGACCTATCTGGAGGTGTTCGGAGAACTACCCCCTCCAGCCTCATGTGACAAGCTGGTACAGATGGACCTCAAGCTGAAACCCGAGTTCGTGGGTCACAAGATCCGGAGGAGACCCTATCCAGCTCCTAAAGAGCAGGCCGACGAGATTGAGCGACAGATACAAGAATGTATCGACGCTGGCCTAGTCCTGGAGTACAAGGACAGGGACTACCCCCTACACTGCAGCCCCTGTTTCCTGGTGGCTAAACCTGGGTCTACAGCCAAACGGCTGGTAGTGGACTACGGAGAGCTGAACAAGAAAACGTTGAACCACTCAGGGTCCATTCCCAATATGGAGTCTACCCTGGAGAAGATAGCCTCCTGTCGCTACAAGACCAAGATGGACAAGAGGAGCGGATTCTGGCAAGTGGACCTGACGCCCAACGCTCAGGAGCTACTGGCCTTCATCACCCCTTAGGGGAGGGTGTTCAAGTGGAAGGTCATGCCGTTTGGCGTGGCTAACACACCCGCTCTATTCCAAAAGCTGATGAACAAGATCTTGTCCATCCTACGAAGGAGAATTAAGGTGCAGGAGCTCATATCTTGTGGGGCCCAGATGGAAGCTCACATCGACGATGTATGCCTCGGGACCAATACCCAGGAGGACCACCTAATCCTCTTGGGTGAGTTCTTTGCGGTCTGCCAGGAGAACCACACACGACTCAAGCTGGAGAAGTGTGAGTTCATGCAGGAGACCATGCAGTACTTCGGGTTTGACGTTGGCTATGGGTGGTGGACCCCAGCGGCCTCTAAGGCCAAACCCCTGATGGATGCTAAGGTACGACACGAAGACCCCAAGAAAGGACTTCATGATGTACGCAGTTTCATTGGGGCGTGCAACTTCTATCGCCGCCATATCAAAAACCTCACCTACACCAGCGCCATTCTGACGGACTTGATGAAGAAGAGTACTACTTGGCGCTGGGGGCCACAAGAGCAACAAGCGTGTTACGAACTCAAAGACAAGGTAGCCAACGCTAAGTGCTTGGGCGTGCCTAGGGCACAAGGGGAGATTATCCCCGTGACCGACGCCAGCAATGTGGGCGGTGGTGGAACGTTGTTCCAACGGCAAGCACTAGAGAAGGAGGAGTTCGACTCGGCCATTTCCCAATGGGGGACGGAAGGTCTCAACCGAGATGGAACCCTCAAGCACAGCTACCCTGACGACAAGTGGGTCCTAGTACCTCTGGGCCACTGGAACTGTAAGTGGAACCAGGCCAGGGGGAACTACTCCATCTATGAGCAGGAAATGCTCGCGGGTATGCTGGTGCTATCCTCACAAGCACGACTGTTGGGAAGTAATCCTGTGGTCTGGCTGTGCGACCAAGAACCGGTCCGCAGTTTCGGGAAGGGCCCCCCACCTGAGAAGGCCAAGCTACGGCGCTGGTGGACCTACCTCAGTCAACTACGGCTGACGGTACACCATATCCAGGGAGTGAAGAACGAGTGTGCAGACTACATCAGCCGCAACAACTTCGACGCCCTGATTGGTGCCCGGTCTGAAGCGCTGGCTAAGGAGGCGTTCAACCGTATGGACGTCCACTTGGACCTCAACATGATGATGATACGCCCCCTGGATGGACTCCAACAATCGGAGTACCTGAAGGAGTTTGGGGATATCTACAAGCGCCTGGAGAAACGCCTTGAACCCCTCCTGGTCAACCAAGATCAGTGGAAGAGGGACAAGAGCTAGCTCTGGCACGAGGACCGCATCGTGGTGCCTAGTGACCGAGTCCCAGCGCTGCTGAAGTGGACCCATGAGTCCAGCGGTCATGTGGGTGCTGACCGTACCCTGAGGCTGTTCAAGCAGTGGTTCCACACTACGTGGACTGACGACCAACTGCGGAAAACCCTCCAGCCTATGGTGGACAAGTGCCCGTGCAGGTCCTGCAAACCAGGGGATATCAGGGACCGAGGTCTCTACTTGACCCTGCCCCTCCCTCACTGTGCTAACAGTGTTCTATACGTGGACTACACGGAGATGCCGAAGTTCGGGGGCTATGACTTCGCCCTCGTGGTAACCTGTGGGTTGACCAGGTTTACCAGGGTGTTCCCATGTACCAAGCACATTACCGGAGAGGAGACTATCAAGATACTCCTGGAGGAGTGGTTTTGTGTCTATGGGGCGCCCAAAGAGATCAACTCCGATGAGGACGTGCGAGTACGCTCAGATACTGGCTGGTACAAGAGGGTCCTGAGATCCCTCAATGTCCAGGTGTCTACGGGGATTCCCTACTCGCACACGAGCAACCCCCTATGTGAGCGACAGATCCGTGTCCTCAAGGAGAATGTAAGGATATGGTGCAAAACTGAACGCACCAGAGACTGGGTGAGACTACTCCCCGTCATATCCTTGATGATGAACTCCAAAGAGAGTTCTGCTACTGGCTACTCGCCCCATGAGCTATTCCTAGGGCGCCCGGCATGGTTCCTACATGCCCCCTATCCAGAGGACACCCATTCTTCTGTGGGTGAATGGGTCCAAGAGCAACAAGCGAAGGTGGACAAGGCCAAGGCCATGCTCCAGAGAGTGAGGGAGCGTCAGTGGAACAAGAAGAACAAGCACCGAGTACCGGCCACCTACCAAGAGGGGGACTGGGTGCTGGTGCACCACAGTCGACTACCCGCCTGGCCACGCTCTACCAGCGATGACCCATACTTCGGGCCGTACAAGATTCTATCAGTGGATGGACACCGTATCACCGTGCGGTGTTTTCCCCGTCTAGGGGGGACCCTGGTGTGCGCTGCTCAACACCTGAAGCGCTACCATGATCCTGAAGACCTCTGTGGGGAGGAGTGGGAGCTGAACGACGAGGAAATCGCCGCTCTGGACCTACAAGGGGCTGCAAGCCCTATGGAAGTTGACGGTGAACTCCCCGACATGAACGCCGAGGAGATGGCTAAGGAGGGCTTCTACCCGGTCAAGGCTGTTCTACGCCACCGCTATTGCCAGGGTTGGCGCTTCCTCACCCTCTGGGAAGGGTTTGGAGTCGAAGAGGCCACCTGGGAGCCCTTCTCTGCGTTTGTTCTACCTGAGGGACGCCTAAACACAGTTCTGGTTGACTACTTGTCCCAGAACAACCTTGGTGAGTTGCTGAGGCTCGCTGAGACGCTTGCCTCCAAGACTAAAGCTAGGGACTGAACCTTACCTTACCCCTAAGTGTGCTACCTATGTCTGTCTGTGTCTCACTTCTCTCCCGGGCGTGGCTCCCGGAGACCGGGCTTCGCTGATGTCGGACCGCAGGTCCTAGTCAGGTACTGTTACCACTCCTATGGCGCCCAATTTCTGTGCTGGCGCCTATCCTTGGGGAAGACGGCAAAAGCCCTACCTACTACAGGGGAGGGGTGGCCAAGTGTGCTAAGGGCATACAAAACGCCCATTTTTGCTAAAGGCCGAAAGCTAACGCACTCCCCTGCCCACGAGGAAAAGCACGCGGGACAGGTGACACCACTACACTACACACCCTACCTACCTGCAGTACCTAATCCAGGTATTGTTTTCCCTACCTTTCTGTCTACTACAGGGAGGGGTGGCCAAAAGCTATGAAGGCATGAAAACGCCGTTTTGCTATGTGGCCAAAACACTGACCTAACCACTGCCACAGCCCACCAACCCTGCTAAAATTGCAGGAAACGGGTGGGACAGTGACACACGCACTACAGGTCCTACACACTCTACAGTGGCACCATCCTGGTGGCCGAGTACTTCTGCAACTGGCTCAAGCCCCCACTCAGGACTACCACTCCTACACGCACACTCTACTGGGTGTGGTTGAAGAACACGTCGTGGGTCCTAATGACCGTCCTGTGAAGAAGACAAGAGAACACAGCGCTGCTAAGCAACTGTGGCCTAACAGGGGACACCACAACGCGTTTCCCCTGCTAGGGCTTGGAGGGAAGAGGTGCTCTTGATGCGTGCACAGCGTGGATGTTGATGAAGTCGAACTGCCCTCGCCACTCCTGGCTGAGGTGCAGTCAATTGTTTGTGTGATCAGCGCCCTTGTTCAGCAGGGCTAGAAAAAAATGGTATGCTGCTGCACCAATCACCCTACCTGCCCACCTGTAAAGCAAAGGCAAATGAAGGGGTGTTTGCGGCGGAGGAACCAAGCCACACTCGCTTCTCAGTGTGACCTATAATACACTGTCCGCAAACACGCCCTGTCAAGCAAGCAAGCGTTAAGGGACTCCTCAGGTTCTCTTAAAGAATGTACCGAGGAGCCCCTGGGTAGCCTAAACAAGGTTTACCGTGCGCATTTTGCGTGGCCTACTCTTTAATGCGTGTGTGAATGCACGAGCATGCACGAGTGTCTTTGGCAAACCTGCCCATCTGAGCCACAATCACGAACTCCACCAGGGGGTGGCCCCACCTGGGCTTACTCACCTTACCTATCGCTGGAGAGAGAGAGCAAGTGGGCACGTGAGCGAGGCGCAAGCGAAAAACGTCGCTATACACTTGTGTGTATGTCTAATCACCCTGATCTGACCTCTAATCATCTGCAATCTTTCTAATCAATCCCTCTATCGCGTTCTATCGTTGTTAGCGCTGCTACAAGACTCGTTCACGGAGACACGAGACGAGCAATGTGTATGCTGCATACGAGACGAGCACACCTGTAGTTTATACCTGATTCATTGAAGTCTTATTGTTGATTTTCGAATTCTTGGATTTTTGACCCTTCTGTCAGTGTGGGTGGAATCTGTATGTTTATCTATTAATGTGTGTCTCGTCATTTTCCGAGTTATGTGAGACATACGTTTATAATTCCATTATTTCTGCATTTTCCGGCGCTTCGCTAGGAGCCGCTCCTGCGCGCCGCCTTTTTATGCGTAGGAATTTCTTGATTTAAAAAATCTAGAGATGACTATAATTTTTATAAAAATGTGCTTCCAATGCACAATTGGATTCTGCTCAGGTGTGTTGTCTTAGAAAATTCTAGGCCGTCATTTGACGGATTTAGGTGTTGTCGCTTCGCGTTTGCGTGGACTCGTCCATAATTCTCCCATTCCTGCCTCTGCAGATATCCTCGCGAAAGCGTCGCTGAGTAGGCCGTGTTCGGGCCGAAAAGCAGCAGCCAGGAGACTGAGCAGAACCCAAGACCCCACCAAGGGGCAATTGAATTTTTTTTAGCAACTCCCTTCGCCCTAAGACAGGTCACAGGTCGCCAGCAGGTTTCCGAGAACCCATGCGAATGTGTATATTGTGTCTTGCGTTTGGTTTATGTCGCGCTGCGTCTTGGAGGGAGGGATGCACATGCACATGTTTATGGGATGCACCCAAACTAACCCAGCCAAGCCACAGGAACCCCGGCAGCGCCATGAGCGCTGAGCTTCCTGTAGGAAATATTACAAACAGAGCAGCAAAAGAGCGCCAGCCATGGTGAGCGCCCATTTTTCTGTGTGAGGGAAACTATAGGTAGTTTGAAGTAGATGTGGAAACCAAGGAAAGGCCAAGAAAAAAAAATCCCTTTTTCCTGAAAATGCGACAGTGGTGGCCACCACAGCACAAGGGGGGAGTAAGAAAAAGTGCTTTTCCAATGCTTTGAGGCATACTCTAGTTGTATTAGAGATGCACTGAGCATCCAGGCATTTCTATCTTAGTATTGGCCCCACCAAAAGTGGTGATAACACATTTTGACCTATGGAACCAAACACCCAATCAGGATTTGGAGTGGACCCCTTAATCCCCTATCAATGTGAGGCAAATCATCTTTTCCTGAGTTGACTGAGAACTGACATATCCAGGGCAGAGCCTATGAATTTATCTATGTTTTCTCATGAATTCTTAGCTGTCCTAGTGGTATGCACCCTAGGGGGCTGGGCACCTCTTTTTGAGAGGTCCTGGGTTCAATTCCCGGTCAGCCTAGCTAAGTAGGAAGATCCCATGTGACATGGCAGTGACCTCATCGCCACATACCATGCCACCTCAGCACATACGGGACCCAAAACAAAGAGTGCACATCTCCTGAGATGGCACTATGGAGATAGAGTGACCATGGGGCAGTTTTCCAACACTTTTCCAAAAGATTTCAGCTATCTTTGTGAATATGCAAGCCGATTTGACCTGAGTTGCAGTTTCTCTGAATATCCTTTCATCTTTGACTGTTTACACTGCAGCCCTTCATGCTTTGATCCTGATTCTCTTCTACTTGCATATCTCTGGCTTGGGCCATCTTGGATTGATTGTATTTCAGCAAACAAAAGCTTTTCATCTTCAAAAACAAGCAGCAGGAAACCGTACACCAGCAGCAAGTGACAGGAGAGGCACAAACACAGTGTTGAAATCACTATAAACTTTTCTAGATACCTCCGCTCAGTTGACTGGTAGGGGTGAACTTCATGGGGGGCTAGGGTTACAACCCTAGTTACTTTGAGAAAGTGTACTTTAGGCTTCAAAAGAGAGATAAAAATACTTAAGTTAGTCCTAGCATCAACAAAAGGGTTTTAAGGGGGGCTTGGCCTGGATTAAGCCCTCCAAGAAAGACATGGCAGTGACAGTGTGACAGGCTTCTGGAAGTGATGAGGATGTTTTTGGTAAGTTTAATGCATTTTCTGAGGTAATTTTGGGAATATTTGAGCCTTTCTCCTTGGTCCTACTAGCTTAGCTAACTAGTACTCCAGGGGGGAGTAAGAAAAAGTCACTGCTATGTCTTTCATGGAGGGCTTGATCCAGGCCAAGCCCCCCTTAAAACCCTTTTGTTGATGCCAAGACAAACTTAAGTGTTTTTATCTCTCTTTTGTTGCCTAAAGTACACTTTCTCAAAGTAACTAGGGTTGTGACCCTAGCCCCCCATGAAGTTCACCCCTACCACTCAACTGAGCGGAGGTACCTTCCTTCATGGAGGATATACCGAAATAAAACAGGCATTTCATGCTTTAGGCCTTGGAGGTTAAGCCTAGTGGTCTCCCACCCCAAGACCCCTATACTCAATTGTTTCTACCACTTATTGTGGTCCTACTTTGTAACTGTTTCTGAATTCAGTTGCTTGGCCAAGTCATTTTCTGTGTGGTCCTGACATCGATGCCCCACATTCCTAACCAGCACCATTTCACCCAAAAGAGTGCACATGAAGTGCCTAATGCAACCTCTGAGGCAAGAGTCAGACCAATTTTCATATAAAATCTTTTGTATTATCCATTTGTGATTGAATCTATGTGTATAAACTTGCTTTGTTTATCTGCAGCCCTTCTGTGTTACACTGGATTCCAAAACCAATCATTGATTCGATCCACATCCTGTTCTTGCTCTACTTGCTGCTTTGGTTTGGGTTTTTCAACTACAAAACCTGCAGGACATCATCAAAATATCTAGGGCACTAATCAAGGACATCTTTCCGGTAGCAGAGACAGTCCCTTGTGACCTTTTGAACCGACCCTGAGAAGAAGTGCAGCACAAAAGCTCAAAAACAAGTTCATCATGTCCACGCCAAGCGTCAGGACCTGGCCCATCAGAACTGTCCAAGTGCAAATGGGCAGCATGGCCCACCCTATGAGTGACCCACCTTACCGAGCTCCACAACATCTCAGTGGCGCATCTGGGTCCCAAGGAGATCCAGAACGCAGAAAGGCGGAAGAAAATAAAGGCCTTACCACCGAGGCCTTAGCAGCACACGGTGGAGACAGCTTCAGTCACCTCCACAGACGTGTAGCTGCCTCAGTATCCAGATCCAACTGTCCGGCTTCATCCTCAACAGCGATTGGGGGCCCTGAGGAGTATGAGGAACTGAGGAAGAAGATGGATGAATACATCCTACATGAGGAGTACTACAAATCCATTCGTGGGGAGGATGGAGAGGAGCCATTGGCTGTACATGGATCCAGACCACGTACAGACCTAGGGTCCTACGTGCACTCTGGTCCGCCGTCCGACAGAGCCGAGACTGCATCCCTGCCAAGACGACCAAGACCTGAGTATCCAAGACCATGTTGTCCAACCCCAAGGGCTCCCGAAGTGGGCCCGACTCGAGTCGAAGAACAACATCATCCAAGGCCAACCTACGGTGCCCTGGATCATACGGCCGAGCTGTTGGCCAAACTCCTGTCTGGATCAGAAGATCCAGATGTGACGGCCCTATCGGAGGCCATTAAGGCTAAACTGGGTATTTCAGAACCCTTACCCAAGCCAGAGTTGCCCTCTCTCTCTCCAGGACTGAGTACCCTGGCCGAAGATCTCAAGAGATCAAGGGTCTCAAGGCTGTTGCCTAAGGTCACCTGCCCCAGCCCCTTTCACCCCCGTGCCAGGACAGTGCCTATGTCTGATCTACAGGACGTGCCCGTCACAGAGATTGAGAGAAGAGGGCTGTCAGCCCTGGCACCTCTTGCCGGCGTGTCGCCTTCAGGCCTAACTCCGGGGGGTGGGAAGACGGGCAGACCAATTGCCCAGGCGAACATCCAGCTGGAACTGCCGGAGTTCGACCCCAAAAATCTGCCCGAATGGGCAGAAGAATTTGCAGAGTTCCTTTTGTTGACTGGCCAATCCCATGTGGATGTGGCCACCAAATGTTCACTGATAAAACGCTCATGCAAAATTTATTTTTTGCAAAAACAGGTGAAACAGATTGTGAAAACCTGTTCTACCTGGGCAGAGGTACTCCTGAGGCTGGAGAAAACATTCCCAGTCTATGAGACTGACCTCAGCGTACGCACACAGATCGAGGAGCTACCCATGCTCCCTGAGTTTCCATCCGCTGCGCGAATTTCTGAATATGTGTGCGACTTGGAGTACTTGTTTTCGAGGATGAACGTGGGCTCCTACGGAGCCACTGAGCCCCACCTGTGGCTCATGCGTAAGATCCCCAAACGTACGTGGGATGATTGCCGCTCCACCTCTGAGAGGAAGAGCAGGACCCACTCGTACAATGAACTGGTGGATCTCTTGATTGAGCTAGCTCTTGAGAGGGAGAATGACTCCCACATTGAGAAATTCCTCAAGAAGCATTTGGGACGAGGTGGTACCCCTACCCCCGAACGTGGCGAAGGGAAAGGGCATAAAAATCCCACTAACACCAACCAGGGAGGTGGTAAAGGGAGGGGTAACCTACGTGCCATGAATGAGGTTAAACCTGATGCAGGTACACCCCCCCTGTTCTAATGCAGACCTGTCAATGACAAGGGGGAACCTTGTCATGCCTCTGACTGCGATCTCCGCAGTGGCTGTATGCTGCAGATGAAACGTCAGCAGCATACCAAAGATGGGAAAACTCTGACCCACCAGGACCCTTTCAGGTGTACCATCACCTGTGGTTACTGTGGCAAACGTCGTCACCACGAGGACGAATGCCACATCAAGAAACGCGAGAGTGACAAACTCAAGCGTCAGGAGGCGGAACGCCAGAAGACCCAGACGCCCGCCAGAAATCCCCCGAATGGGGATAAAGGTGGTAAAGGAGGTGGCAAGGGGGGTGGCAAAACTGGACCCCCGAACCCCCAGAGACGCTCATCAGCGCCCGTTGCTACACCCACTCCTGCTGCTACACCCGCTCCTGCCGCAGGTGACCCCAAGAAACGCCCCCAACGGGATAACGCTACCCCTGAGGGGAATAATTCCAAGAAGAGGCGCTTGGCCTGGATGGCCAAGTCCCTCATGGCTGCAGGGGTGGATGTGAAGTTCCGTGATGAGGAATAGGGGGGCGGCTCCGAAGAGGAGGACTTGGTTTTCTGGATCCTCGTGAAAATCGGGGATCAGGTTTTTCGAGCGGTGCTTGATACCGGTGCAACACTTTCCATAGTGGCCCGGCGCCTGCTTAAGACTTTCAAGAAAACTAAGACCGTGGCCATAAGAGTAGGGGATGGGCGTACCATCCATTCCTTGGGGGGGGTCGATGTGACTATATGTCTGGGCGACGAAACCGTGACCCAACACTGCAGAGTGTTGGACACTGACGCCTTTGACATCGTCATTGGCACCGACTTTCTACGAAGAAACCCCCAGGTAAAAATGCTGTCCCTACAGCGTCCCTATTCTTTGCACTGCGACTTTGGCAGTGGGCTATTCTCCGTACCTTTGGAGCTGTCAGGACGAAAAGAGTCTGGGCTGCGCTACGCAGCCAAGACGAACTATCGTACTGAAAACTACCAATTGGCCCGTCACGTTCTTGAAAATGGACTGGCGGCCCTTCAGGTAAACCTGGATGAGATCCAGGTGGAATTGTTTGCGAGCCAACAACAGCACATCATGCAGTTGTACTGCCCGAAACAACTGAACAATGCTTCCCGTTTCTTCTGGAAAGCAATGGGCCTAGCGTATGCTAACCCTCCCTTCTCCCTCCTCGCGAAGGTTCTAACCAAAATCGCTTATGAGGGAGGAAGGGTTGTTATGTGCACCCCTGACTGGGGTTGCTCTGGTGAACATGCTTACTGGCGCCGTATGCTAAGTTGAATGACCGTGGGAAGAGTGCAACTCCCCGACGGCCCCATCTATGTGCCTGAGGACTCAGACACAGCTATGCAGGCCCCTGAGTGGGCCAGTTTCCTGTCCATCGTCGATGGATCTCTCAATCCTGTACCCCTGTGTGACCTAGACCAGGTGCTACTGAAAGAGGTCATGGCCGAAAATCGTGGCCTGACCCTTTATGATCTCAAAAATCGATCTCCTGAGCACCTATCTGCCACACTTACAGGGTGTGAGTCTCCCGATGACTATCTGGAACCTGCAGCTGTAAAAGAGGATGCTGACGACCAACTGTCTGAGATCGCCAGCACTATTCCCTCTGTTGATCCCAGCTGTGTTGACATAAAACATAGTGCTTTCCTAGCCCAGCTGTTGCTAGAGGAGGTAGATCTAGAGTCAACCTCTGAACCCGCTTCCCCTGTACGGAAGCCAGTGCTACACATGCAGCCTGTGCACACAGGTGAACCCGTGGCCCGGAGTGCTGATGCTCTGGCGCGGCCTGCTGCTAATAACATGCCATTGTCTGAGCATGACACTCAAGAACTGCGGCGGCTGTTGCACCTGAAGGCCGAAGGTATTGAGCGCCAAGAGCGGCTGCAATACCTCAGACAGACCTGGAAATCCTCCATCTGGTCTGAGGAGGACGATGAGTCCTATACGCTGCCTGATCCTGAGATACCTCTAGTGTATTCTCTACACTATGGGCAGCAATGTCCCCCTGAGTGGGACGATGGTACTGTGCCTGCCAAAACTGCTGATCGGCAGAAAAAGAAAGAACATGGAAAAAGCAACCTCAATGCTGAGGAGGATTTCCTTCAGAAACTCGAGAGTCTTAACCTTGACCCCGGCCTGAAGAAACTGCTGATAACCTATGAGGAGGTGTTCGGCGCCTTGCCGCCTGCCCTTTCTTGTAAAAGACTGGTGCAGATGGACCTGAAATTGAAACCAGAATTTGACAAGACGCGAGTGAGGCGTCGTCCCTATCCCGCTCCACAGGACAGGTTGAAGAAATCGAGCGCCAGACCCAAGAATGCACACATGCTGGCCTCGTTGAAGAGTATAAACACGGGGACTATCCCCATCACTGCAGTCCCTGTTTTCTTGTTGCCAAACCAGGGTCGACTGCCCTACGTCTTGTTGTAGACTATGGTGAGGTCAACAAGAAAACCCAGAACAACTCAGAGAGTATTCCTAACATGGAAAACACCCTGGAGCGTATTGCCAAATGCAGGTATAAGACCAAAATGGACAAACGCTCTGGTTTCTGGCAGGTGGACCTAACCGCCGCAGCTCAGGAGCTGTTGGCCTTTATAACCCCTAAGGGTCGTGTCTTCAAGTGGAAGGTTATGCCTTTCGGGGTGGCTAATGCCCCAGCGCTCTTCCAGGAGCTTATGAACAAAATTTTGTACATACTGAGGCGCAGGCCTCTAGTACAAGAGTTGATTTCTCGGGATGCAGAAATGGAGGCTCACGTCGACGACGTGAGTATGGGTACTAATACCAAAGAGGACCACGTCCTTCTCCTCCGTGAATTTTTCATTGTCTGTCAAGAAAACCATCTCCGAATCAGACTCGAAAAATGTGAGTTTATGAAAGAGGAGAGGGAGTATTTGGGTTTCGACGTGGGGTATGGCTGGTGGAAACCAGCCGCGTCTAAGATGCAGCCCCTACAGGACATGCAGATTCGCGATGACCCTAAGAAGGGTCTACACGATGTGAGGAGTTTTGTGGGCGCCTGTAATTTCTATCGGCGTCACATCCACAATTTTACTTACTCCTCTGCACCCCTCACTGACCTGATCAAGAAAACTACTCCCTGGAGGTGGACCTCCAGAGAGGAAGAGTGTTTCCAGGAGTTGAAGAAGAAGATTGCCTCCTCCAACTGCCTGGGAGTGCCCGCCCTGAGGGCGAGATAGTCCTGATCACTGATGCCAGTGATGTAGGGGGGGGTTGTACGATCTACCAATGGCAGGAGCTTAACCCCGCTGAACTAACCCACTGCCATTATCGTACTACTGGACTGAACCGTGATGGTTCATTGAAACATGACTATCCTACCAGTGAGTGGCGACTGGTACCACTAGGACACTGGAATTGGAAATGGAACCAAGCGCGTTCCAACTACAGCACCTATGACCAGGAACTCCTGGCCGGTATGTTGGTGCTATCGTCACAATCCCGACTCCTGGGATCTAACCCTATTGTCTGGCTGTGTGACCAGTGCAAAACCAGGAGCCTGTGAAGTCTTTTCAGAAGGGCCCACCACCAGAAAAAGCAAAGCTAAAACGGTGGTGGACTTACCTGAGCCAGTTCAGGCTGACAGTGCATCATATCCCCGGGATTAAGAATGAACTGTCTGACTATATATCGCGCAACAACTTCGATGCGCTTATTGGTGAGAGCTCTGAGGCGCTCGCCAAAGAGGCTTTCCAGCGTATGGATGTCCAGCTTGACCTGTCCATGTGCACTGCTGGAATCCTGGAGGGTTGGAGTCTAACCGACTATCAGTCAGAGTATGAAGAAATTCTCCAAACCCTCAGCACTGGTCTCGAACCCCGTGTCATTAACGGGCACCAGTGGTATAAAAACAATCAGTACCTCTTCTACGAGGACCGAATTGTGGTGCCTGAGGCACGACTGGATGGGTGTCTACAGTGGTCCCATCTCAGTTCTGGTCACACTGGCGCTAATCGCTCAGTGGACTTCTTCCGTGAGTGTTTCTACTCTAGTCTAACCCTGACTGAACTGAGGTCGCGTATGCAGACCATTGTGGATGCTTGTGGCTGTCATGCCAGCAAGCAGAGCGACAGTAGGGATAGGGGCCTGATCCCCAGCTTACCCATACCCTATTGTGCTAACTCTCTTCTCTACGTGAATTTCATCCACGGCCTACCACGCTTTGGCGGCTATGATAGTTGCCTCGTGGTCACCTGTGGTCTATCTCGCTTCACCCGTGTGTTCCCTTGCAATAAGAAAATCACAGGTGAGCAGACTGTGAAAATGTTGGTCGAACAATGGTTCGAACCCTATGGAGCACCTAAGCAGGTGCACTCTGATGAGGATGTACGTATCCGCAGTGACACTGGGTGGGACAAACGAGTGCTAAATGGCCTCAACGTGGAGGTAACCACAGGTGTGCCCTATGCCCACACGTCTAACCCTCTCTGTGAGAGACAGAACCGTGTGGTGGAGCAAAACTTAAGAATCCTGATGAAACAGGAGCTGAAGCAGGTCACAACCCTACCCTGGCATTTTACCCCTAAGGGAGCATTATTTGGCCCTATATATGGGATATATGTGGGATAGGGTATATCATATTCCATTTCCTTGTTAGGAATATAGGATGTGGGATGGATAAGGCAATCATGGATGTTTAGTAGTTATATCAATTAGTGGATGATAGGGTGGATTTCTCATATGTGCATATCAGGTATTTCATTGGCTATGTGTACCATATCTGTTTGCAGGATACTATTCAGTCAACACTATCGTTATGTCTTCTATGCCAAGCAATGTTGCTGCCCATGCCACTGCGACCTCTGCTCCTGACCACCCGGTCTGGTTTCATGGTAGCAGAGGCGAAAATTTTTCGTCTCTGTTGGGCGTTTGGCATCGCGGAAAGCGATCGGTCCAAGACATCGTGGACCAAATTCAAATTAAAATCTCTTCCCCGGGAGGGATAGCTGAGGGTGTCCAGGTCCCCACTCTCAGGACCTCCTCGGCCCTGACCCCATCGACCGGGCAGGGGCCGCAAAAACGGGCCAAGCCCCAAGTGGCTACCAATCCTAAGTTTCCGAAATCCCCGAATGTTCCCATCGGGGCCCCCCATCCTCGAAATCCAGCTGGTGTACCTGGGATGGTTGGGGGGGAAATAGACGGCCACCCTCAGGGAGCGATAAGAGGACCACAATCGCCTATTATGGGCTCGGGAACCGTTACTAGCGCCGAGAATCGGGCAGTAATCGACCTATCTACTGGGGTGATCGAGCGTACGAACGCTGCGCCCTCACGCGCTGCCGACTGGGGTACGATGGCTTCGCCAATGGGGCCTATCGTGGTCGACTCTGGCACTCCTCCGTCGCTAGGGGGGTTGCCAGAGCCTCAGGTCAGAAAAAACCTGTTTGCGGCAGGGCCCATCAGCCCCATTGTTGACCAGCTCGACGCTGAAAACCGTCGAGTACTCGCGCTCACGCCTGATCCCCATGGCCATCTGGGTCCGGCTCGAGAGGCCGTGGCCCTGATCCAGCAAGCCCTGTCGGGGACTAAGCAGAACCCCACTGTGGTGGAATCGTCGCCCACTCCAATGAGTGGATCGCGGCGGTTTCCCTCCCTGGTGGAGGAATCTCCTGTCTTGGGAGCGTATCCCAATCCCCCGAGCGGATCCAGGCTAAATCCTACGATCATCGAGGAATCCCCCACGCAAATCGAGGAGGATGAGTGTGACCGGTGGTTCCCCCTGGCGGTGGAGCAGTGGAACGACGATGAGGAGGAGGAGATTGGAGTGTTGGAACGTCATGAACTCCATCATTCCCCTATTTCCGTTGCCTCGTCGCCTGCACCTCCTGAACCTATGTCAGGGACCAGGGATCGCCCCATGCTTGTGGAAGAATCCCCGGCCCCCCACTACATCACGGTGGAGGACTCTCCGGCCCCTCAGTACATTGTTGTGGAAGAGTCCCCGGTGCCTATGAGCGGCGTCAAAAACCGCCCGTGTCTTGTCGTGGAATCTCCGGAGCTTACGGAGGACCGGGCCGGTGCTACATCTCCAGTGCCTATGAGTGGCACGAAAGATCGTCCATCCCTAGTGGATGATTCTCCGGCAATGCCGAAGGTCAACAATCTGAGCTGGGGGGGAGGGAATCAGGTGGAGGGAGGTTCAGCAACCCTCCCAATAAATTTGGTCTCTCCCCCCACAAATACATCTCCTACGGAGGACCCCCAACTGCCCAATTGGGGGGGGGATCCAGAGGTTGCAACGGGATCGGAGCCTGTTTTTGCTTCCCATCCGAGAACTCGATCACCTATGGTGGTTCATGAGTCACCGCAGTATATTGTGGTGGACGATTCCCCACCCCCACCGCCGCGACCGAATACTGTTGGTCATGTTCCCCCTCCGCCGTCACCCCGCCACCGCCAGGTGGCTTACATCGAGCACGTGCAAGGAATCCCGCACCTGGTTCGGCCATCTAATGGTGGGGGTTCGGGGGGGGGACATCCCTCTAGTGGGGGGGCGACAGCGCCTGTTGCTGCGCGCTCCACACCCCCTTCTCGCCCTGCGGGGGGGCCCTCTGGTCCCTCCGTGGCAGGGGGGGCTGCTGGGGGGGGCGGTGGTGGGTCATCTCCTCCTCGTGGAGGGGGGGGTCCATCTTTTCGACATTCTGGGGGCCCCACTCCTACACGGGGGGAGGACGACCTACAGCACACCTGTGACTGTCCCCGGTGTGTCGTGCACTACGAAACGTGCATCCAATCTCTGATGGCACAGGTGAGGGACCTGCGGAATCAGAATCTGGAGTTGCAGCGATCCCATCAGGAACTTTCTCAGGCAGTAGCCTCTACCGTGGGCATCAGTCAGTCCTACGGGGAGCGGATGACCCAAATCTTGTCTACGTTGGCTAAGTTTGACGCGGTGGTTCAGGGCTACCAACGGGATTCTAAAGCGGTGGAGGCTAGTGTGTCGGATCATCTTAAGATGTCCAACGGCAACACGGCTAAGTGCTTTAGCGCAGTGGAGTCGCTCGCTACACGTTACGCCGCCGTTGCATCTAGGATCGATGCGTGGGACCACTGGTACTCCACGCCTGCGGAACCCGTTACGGTGGTCCCACCCCCGCCATCGGCGCCTCCGCCCGTTCCTGATCCTACACCGGCGGCGCCTACGGCGCCCATGGGCGCGCCATCCGGTACATCCGGTGGTGGGTGTGTCCTTCCTTTCTCCGTCCACCCATCCCACGATTGCATCTACCATCCGAACGCTTGTCCGGATTCGGGGTGGCCGAGGGGGGGGGAAGAACACCACGAACACCCCCACCCCCAAGAACCTACATCGTGGAGGGGAATCGCCGAAAAGCAGAAGGAATGTGCTGTTCCCGAGTGGAGGGCGACGCCTAAGGGCGAAGAACACCCCACGGAGCCTACAGCCCCGTGGGCCAATGAAGAGGAGAACACCTCTTCGTTGGGGAACATTAATCCCCTCACGAAAAATGTTTTCACTTCCCCTGGGAAACCTTCGTACACGCCCTCTCATCCTACGGATACGTGTACAGTCTCTCCAGTGAAAGTCGCACCAAGTGCAAGTGGAGGTGCACCCCCAACCATGGCTCCCCCTGCTTACCACCCGTACCAAATGCCTATGGTGCAAAATAGTTACACCAAAGCGGTGGAGGATAGTGATATGCCTAAACCGCAATTTAATGGGCAGCTAGAGTGCTACGACGAGTGGGTGGAGAAGCTTCAACAATGGTCGGGGGGGTGTGATACCATGTACCGAAAGGCCAACGAGGCAAAAATGATTTTGAGTACCTTGCCCCCATGGCTAAAGGCGATCATCAACGCCCGGGTTGCCGAGGCCACCCACCACACACGCACGGCCCCCACCCTCAAAGAGTTGTGGGACTTTTTGGAACAACGTTTCCACGAGTATGACCCCTCAAGGGCTGATGAAAGATGGCGAGCCCTCACCCCCAGGGTGGTTAGAGGGCAAGTGACCCTCATCGACCTTGAAGATTTCTATGCTCGTTGGCAACGTTTGTTGCCTCTGAGCAATGAGACTCGTCCCCACGTGATCCGGGAGCAGCTCCTAAGCAAGCTCCCGTGGATCAAGGAGAAGGTCGTCAAGCAAGAGGCTACGAATAGCCCAGACAGCTATGTGGTGGATTTTAGTGGCCTTGACCCTTCGCCGGGTCGCGCCCCATTCGAAAAAGAACTCAGGAAATATAGCGCTCAAGCTTGCACTACGATTCCTGAGATTGTTTCCTATTCGGGGCCGGGGGTGATAGTTGACTGCAAAGACCCGGCTCTCCAGGAGTGGATCTTGAAGCTCAACAACACACCTCACACACGCGGCTACACTATGAAAGTGGAGCAACGTAGGCCTCGTTTGAAGCCTGCGGAAATCTACGCCCTTGCCCATAAAAGCGTGTCGGAGAGGGAAGCTCTCGAACGCCTCAATAAAGGAGACAAGACGACGGAGACGTACACTCATCGCCCTTCTCACAATAATACCGCGGTGCATGCGGTTAATGCGGAGGCTACGGCGGACCCTGACACCTCCGAACCCGCTGACACCTCCGTCAACGCCGTGGGTCACTCTAAACCTCCGGCGAAGAAACCCGTCGACCCCGGGGCTAAACCGCCACCTACCTTTTGGGTTCCGTGTTCCAAACATTGGAAAACACGTAAACAAACGGATATGGACATGTCTTGGATTGATTGGGGTGCCACCAATACCACCCTTTGGACGTGTAAGCCTAATTCTCCGTGCAATGACACTCATTGGAACATTGCGGGTAAGTCTAAAGGTGGTAAGCCTAAGGGTGGCGATAAGGGTGGCGGTGGTGATAAGGGTGGTGGTGGTTATAAGGGTGGCGGCGGCAAGGGCGATAAAGGAGGCAAGGGAGCGCCGAACGGGCGCGGACGTTGGTAGAGGTGCCCAGAGGCGCCCCCTTCGAAAGAAGAAAACCTCGGGCACCCCTGTGACACTACCGTGGCTCTCGTTCCATCGAGAGTCATGAAGGGGCATATAGTGACTAGTGAGATTCAAACCGAACTTTCCGTTCAGGTT
>CAXIWF010001323.1:0-36286 GCA_964036045.1 Eutreptiella sp. 'Long Island Sound 2002' | reverse complement strand
TTCTGCCAGCGGCTGTACTACTCCATGCACGATTTCGCAGATTGAGCCATAAGTCGTTAATGCCCGCTCCAGTGGCAGCACTCACCGGGTGCACCTCCACATGGGGCCCCGCATCTAAAGCCACGGACTCAATACCTAATGTCACCTGCTCCCCCTGCTGCTCCCCCTGCTGCTGCTTCTTAGACGTGGAGAGCAGCTCTCTGTGCAGGTCTTGGCGCACCAGCTCGACGCACTGAGCGAGACTCAGTGCGTCTAGAAGGTCCGCCTTAGTCAGCACCACGGAGCACGGTATCGACCGCTGTATGTCGATCAGGAAATGAAGACAAGCAATTGATAGAATTTAGCAGCCACGGGAAGAGTTTAGGACCGGACTATCAGCGACAACCCTAAAGTATGATGCAGACAACCCCACCATTACTGGCATGCAGGCAGGCTGACAGGCAGACGAGTGGGTGGGTGGGCGAGTGGGTGGGTGAGAAGGGAGTTGCCCACGCGTTTGACACCAACAAGCTGCTGGTTATGAGATTCACTGCGGCGTGAACTGAACTTACCCGATTTAGAAAGCGAATGAGCTTAGTATCTGCTTTACAAAGTCCCCGAGTGCAGTCCACTAACACATAGCAGCTGTCCTTACGGCATTATTATGTGAGGCATGCAGCATTTATATTTATTGGAAACATAAGTAAAGAGACTCTCAAACTGAGTGATTATATGAACGTAAAATCATACAAGAGATTGCGTATATTGCGAATAAGTGGTAGCTCTCTCTATATGCATATGGCCCTCTTCCTACCAGCAAAGAACAAGCCTGGAGGCAAGGTAATCGGCAGTCATCTCCCTCCAGGCCCTCCGTTGCGCAGTCCCAGCCACCGCGTGTCCGTAGCCAGGGAGATCCGCCAGTGTTAACACCGGGGGGCGCCGGCCCAGCTACATCGACACAATGAACCATGAACCATGCACCATGCACCATGCAGCAGCACAAATACACTGGTAACACGCGTGCCTACGCAGAGGTTTCAACAAATTTATTGTAACTGTAACTATCCTATCTTGTCTTCTAACCATGTCCGTGCTACTGGGAGGAGCCACAGAAGCCCAGAACTGGTAATTCATCATTGTACCTGATAGAAGCATATCTGATCAGTCCACCCGGCGCGCTCGGAGATACCGGCGGGGCCCTTGCGTGGCTGCACTCCGCACATGGCGTTCACTAGTGTAGACTGCTCATTTGCGGAGAGTCATTCGAAAGCAGGCAGGCCAATAAATAACTTAAGGTATAAACGAGCCTCAAAAAGTCAAGTCGTGGCTTAACTCAACTGCGTCCAATAAACCCGTACTCAGGGCAACTTTAACTTCCGGCGACGAACCTTTCCACTGTTGGAATGCCCAGCAAAAGCAATCTCCGGCAATAAGTGTTTGAAAATAGGCCAGTCTTGCGTTGCAGAAGCGAGGTGGGTCGCAAATCCACCTGGGGGGTATTGAAATGCGACAAGGAACTAGCAGCTCATTAGCATGTCTTGATTTACATACTCCGCATTTGTAAATTACACTTTAAGTACCATCCTTGCAACATCTTTACCTTGAGCCTCATACAACGAACAATAGTATATTTTTACTTACTTACCAGCTCCAACCTTTTCACCACCTCTCTTGTCACTACTATACCTAACATTTATGCCTGGCATATAGAAATTATTCAGCTTCTTTTTCTTTCCCAGACCCCTTGCCTGTAACGATTTGACAAAAGCATCGCTCACTGACATAGAGGAAAGCCTATTCTGGTGTGCTTTCCTCTCCATCAAAATGTCATCAGTTACACTATCGCGACGTTCTCTGTTCCCTCTACCATGCATAAAATAATCAGCTTTCGGTGAGCTTCCAGAAAATTTGTTGAGAATGTGCAAATAAAAGTAATTGTCGTGACAACCAAAGGCATAAGACCTTCGGCATAAGCGTTGGTTTGCTGTCCACATCATCTTACAATGTCATCCCCCTTGGTGATGGTGATTTGAAGGTAAATCTAGCTATGTAACTTATGGATTAAGTGGAGACACGTGTTAGTAATTCACTCGACTCGAAGTGACCTTTTTAATCAGAGGTGTAATGATTAAAGTAATTGATTTTATTGGCCTATATATATACTCTTCTTCTTCTCAAAAGGTTCAACATCCGATTTCAAAACCATCCTTTTCAAGTCTTTTGTTCACAATGATGAAGTAAGAAATAGATTGTTTTGTACAGAACCGCCCGAATTCGAAAGATGGGATTTATGCGCTTTTGTGGGTTTTATATGAGACTTGGTTGTAAATTTCGGTAAAGTTAAATTTTTACACGAAAAAACGACAACGGATGGAACGGAGCTCTCCCTGCGGGTTCTTCCACCTCATTCTTTTGTGCTGACATCAGAAGCATTACTGCAAGTGAAAGTAAATCTACTGTAAAGTTATATACCAAGTAAATTAAAGTAGTATCGTTGTAGCTATTACTCAGCAACGGCTAGAAGGAAAGTACGGAGCTGACACACCTCTAAGTACACTTATCGTTATCAAGTGCTTCGGAGTACTTTTTTAATCAATCAGGAACATGAAACTCCAGTGTCCATACAAATATTTTATATTCTTACTTTCGCAATTGTTGCTGTTAGTATCAATAACCAAGGCATATAAATTTGGATGGTTCAGAATATCAAGAAAAGGTGGAAACGGTGCTACCACAAGCCCTCCAATTCCGGGGCTTGGTGAGCCTGCCCCCTTTATCGTTCGACCTTTGCGATCAACGATTGCAAAGCCAGGAGTAGGTAGCCACCGTATTGACAAAGAATTTGAGAAGAATTTAAAGCTAGGAGTTTTGTTCCTAAATTTGGGTGGGCCGGAACGAGTGGAGGTTCGTTCCATAACTTTTTATGAATGACTTGACCCCATATGATGGAACCGATATTAATAATTATGAATGATCGTTTATCTCATTCATCTTCATCGTGTGCTATACCTTACCTATATTAGGATGTCGAAGGTTTCTTATACAACTTATTTAAAGACCCAGATATCATCCGCTTACCACCTGCGCTATCAGTGCTTCAAAAGCCACTAGCGTATGCGATCGCGAAGCGAAGGGCCCCGAAGTCCTCCGCTGCTTACGAGAGCATCGGCGGGGGATCACCCATCGTGAAATACACACGCGAGCAGTCTGAACTTGTCCAAGACGCTCTGCGCCGACGCGGCTTCGAGGAGGCGCGGTGCTACTTCGCGATGCGGTACTGGCATCCGTACACGGAGGAGACGCTGGAGCAGCTGCAGGCAGACGGCGTGAATACACTCGTGGTGGTGCCGCTTTATCCACAGTTCAGTATTTCCACATCAGGATCTTCCCTCAAATTACTACAAGATATTTTCTATCGAGAACCCCAACGATGGGGCCCGCAACAGGTGGCGCACACAGTCGTCCCTGCTTGGTACCACCGGCCCGGATACGTGGGCGTGATGGCGCGCCTTATACTGGAGCAGCTACAGCAATATTCCGCACAGGAGATGCAGGAGGGGCTGCACGTGCTGTTTTCGGCGCACGGTGTGCCGGAGTCGTACATCGCAGCGGGGGACCCGTACAAGCGGCAGATAGAGGAGTGCGTGCGTCTGGTATCAGCCGAGGTGGCGCGAGTGCTGGCCTCGGATGCACTGCGCCCAGACACCATCGACCGGCAAACTGGCCTGCAACTTGCTGGCCAGATCAGCGCAGGCGCCCCGACCCAAAATATATTTCAAAATTTATCTAACCAACCCCGAGAAATATCCTCTGTGGACAGCAGCAGCAGTGTATTATCGATGGCACAGCAAATGTTTGACTCTCCTCCCAAAACTGCGTCTTCAGTTCCAAGTAACTCCAATGATCATGATTTGTCCACCAGCAGAGCTGAGACTGGAACTGAAATATTGAGGGATACAGCAGGTGCACGGGCGGTGGAGTTCCATTTATCGTTTCAGAGCAGAGTGGGGCCCGTGAAGTGGCTGCAGCCGTACACAGAGCAGAAGCTGCAGGAGCTGGGCGAGCAGCGCGGCGTGCAGAACCTGGTGGTGGTCCCCGTGAGCTTCGTGAGTGAGCATATCGAGACGCTGGAGGAGATCGACATGGAGTACCGAGAACTGGCACAGCAGTTCGGCATCTGCAACTGGCGCCGCGTGCCCGCACTGAACACCGACCAGGGCTTCATCGAAGATATGGCTGACCTGGTGGTGGAGGCACTGGAGGCACCCACACTCACGGTGGCAGAGGCGGCCTCTAGCAGCTACTCAGATATGATTGACGGCGGCGGCAGTGGTGGTATGAGCAGTAGTGGCAGCGGCAGTGGCATAGATTCCCTTGGCTCGAGCAGTTCGACGGCAGATAAGAACTCGTCACTGGCATCTGCTGGTAAGTGTCAGTCAGCCAGTCAGCCAGTCAGCCAGTCAGTATGCGCGCCCATTGGCCCACACAGTACATAACATACACACTGCTGTACTTGAGTCGTCTATTATGCCACACACGGGCATTTAAGCAATGCAATTGGGAACTCTAATTTTCACCTCCCTTTGTTCTGTGTCAAATGAATAATGATTATTATACTGTATCTATCTGTCTGTCTGTCTGTCTGTCTGTCTGTTGCGTGCCGTTCCTATGCAGCTGCGAGGCGTTTGCGTGGCGTGGTGGCAATGGCAAGTGTAGTGAGCACTTCTGCAATCGAGCTACTAAACCACCACCCAATGCTACAGATGCTGGGATTCAAATGAGCGGTTGGTGTTCTATCGAGCTTTTCTAACCCTCGAAGCTGTTCTCTCTCATCGTTATGATGGTGGTGTACAGATACTTTCCTGTGTATAAAGTGTACGTAACTTAATGGAAGTCTGTCCCTAGATGCCACAGATGATTTTGTGGGTGGGGATGTATGTGTGGATCAGGTTTGCTTCATTATATGCATTGAGGGTGCGTCTAATCTTCCAGCAGTGCAAGCGAAAGACCCTCCCTCCCTCCCACAACTGTGGTCGAAGGGCGGGGCTCCACTGCAGATGGCACTGCTGAAGACGCCAGGCATACTTTCAGTGTGCACGATGCTGATATGAGATCGAAGTTTCTCATAATTGCGCATATGGCCCGTAGCACTGACCATTGCAGCGCTCATATGCGACATGCTTGAAATACACCTTTCAGTAACGCTCTTAATTATTAGCAAGCTCTTCGTTACGGGACCTAAGTTTGACTGATATATTCTCTCGTCTGCTATTTGATTACATCCCAGCAACAACCGGTTCATAGTTATGATTATGTAGCCTAACGGCAGAAACAACGCTACTGGTAAAACTGGACAGCATACGAAATTCTAGCCAACAACCATGGACAACATCGGATGCTGTCGAAGCACAAATACCAAAGGTAACAGTCAACCACTCATGTCTGCAGCAAGGCAAGTTAACGTTAAAATTGTACCAGACATGTGGTTTCTATATCCCTGAACCCTAAAATCATGTCCACGCGACTAAACGAAAATTTAGAAAGTTTCCAGAAAAATGATGTGATTCAGTTACATTTACATTTCAAGGCACGGTGTCCCTCGAAGCAGCCCCGCCATTGTCGTCGCCACCGTCTTCACCCCCTTCGGCGCAGGGCCCACTGGCATCAGAGGCGCCGCCAGTGCTGGAGAGGAAGTTCTGGGCGAAGTCGAAGGCGGCGGAAATGGTCATGCGGCCTACGAGATGATGTGGTTGTGCCCAGATAGTTAGTCAGGCAGTCAAATAGGTGACCAACAAAAGAATGTACAAAGACGAAAAAATATGGAAAAGAGATAAAGAGAGAGGTGAGCGGGGAGAGAGGGGGAGGGGGAGAGAGAGGGAGATCCATAGCTTCAGTCGGCAAAGGAGTGCGCTGAGCACGGAGCAGGGGGCGCCACCTTTCGCTGTACTTGAGCTCTTCGTGCCTTCCTTACCTAGAGCGGATCCTGCGGTGCCTATGGAGGACTGCTGCTGCTGGCCCTGGCGCTGCGCAGCCTTGCTGATGGCGTCCAGCAGCTCGTCCTCTATCTCCTGCGCCACGCTGCGCGGACTCTCGCTGGCCGCCGCGGCACAGGCAGCGCGCCGCAGGGTTTGCAGCAGTCGGGTGCGCGGACGCCGAACCAAGGCCTAGCCGAAGAGGAGGAGGGGGCGGGGTTTGGAGAGGGAGGGAAGTAGCACAATGAGGCAAGCAGACATGCTCATGTCATTAGATTCCAGGGGTAATGGGCTATGCGGGGAATAAGCTCAGCAGGGGCCGCTTAGATTAAGCATTGCGATGGATTTATTGGCAACCAAAGGAGGCACCCTTCCAGCCTCCCAAGGGATTTAAATACTAGTTAAGGAACCAAGTAGGCATACTCACCTGCACCAGCACATCGTCAATCTCGGCAGCCCTACAAGCGCAACCATGCCGGCCCATGCACAGCAACCAAATCATGCACCGCAAACACAGCACTCAGACAATAACCTTTTGGTGATATTATAGAAAAGTTTTAGGGGATTGTGAGCAAATCATGGCATGGTATAGCGAGGCAGCGGCGAGCAGTGAGGGGGAGGCACAGTCACTTACCTGGAGAATGCAGCGAAGTCCATCCGAAAGGCACCCGCGCCTCTGCCGCTGATGCCGCCACCTGCTTCCGGGTCGCAAGCGGCAGCAGCCACGGCGGCTTCAGAGGCAGAGGGCAGCAGCGGCTCCTCCGCATCCTGATCACTGCTGCCACTGCTGCCGCTCACCGTCGACGCAGAAGGACTCAGCAAAGCCATCGCGGCAGCACTGATCGGCGTAGGCATCGCCACATTGTCCTCCTGCTGCTTGCTGCTTAGTGGGCTTCGCACTGCAGCCTGCGCATTAGCAGCAGCGCCAGTATCACCATTGCCGTCCGAAGAACCCTCGGGGATAGTGGGGCCCGGCGAAGAAAATGCCTCGCTTTCTCTGGCGGCCGCTATTTCTCTCGCGCGCTGCCGAATGAGGGCGGTGCACAGGATGTTAAAGGCTTCCTCGCCCTTGCTGGCCTCGAAGCCCAGGCGCTCGAACACCACCGCGACATGGCGGGCGCTGATCTCTCTCGGTGGGTCCACCACGTCAGCGGGCATGCGGTATCCGAGAGTGCTTTCCCCGAGGATTGCACCTCCCTCCACGCCGTGCTTAGTACCCGCCCCCGGTCCCACGGGCGATATGCATGCAGCTGCTGGATTCCTGCCAAGATTGGATAAGGGGCTGGAGCTAGGGCCTGGCTTGGGGGCGTCTATACTTCTTGGGGGCGGGGAGCGTACCACGTTCATGGCGTTGATCTGGCGCCCCGGATACCACAGGGCCTCTGCATACAGCCGAAAGATCAGCTGGTGCACAGACAGCGGCACAGATATAAGGGTAGAGAGAGACGCGATTAATATCCATGTCAGCAGGGTCGAGGTTAAGGCAAGAATCTAGCTAAGGTTTGAGAGCAGGGCAAGGGCAAGGGTCGGGCGGCACCTTGAGGAAGGAGTCGTTTCTGCGGGACATGAGCATTTGCGCGGTCAGGATATCATCGATCGTGATGAAGCCATCGCCGTCGCGGTCCATAAACCTGCAACCACACACAAGCACACACACACCACCCATCTCCCAGTATGCAGTATCGCATTGCAACAGCACAATCAAGGGGGGCATAATGGGATGCAGTATCGCATGGGCACAATCAAAGAGAAAGTGACATTTATTAGACTTAGATGTTGTACCAAAAATCTTGTGGGGAATAGCGAGATCCCACAAGCGGCGCGGAACAGCCATAATAGCTCATGGCATAATTATCAGCACCTGGTCAATAGAACTCCAGCGAACTGGGGCTTCGACTCGGACGACAGACTAGTATACTGGAAATGCTGCAGGATGGCGCTGAACTCCTCCGTGCTGAACCCCACTCTGCCGCCTGCTGCCAGCACCTGCTGCTCGGGGCACCGCTGTCGCGTAGATGTCGCATGCGGGCCTCGCTCAGGCGCTCGATGACGCGCGTCAGCGCCACGCGCCACTCTGCAGTCATCAGAGACAGGAACCTCTCGTCAGACGTCGCAGAGGAGGTGACTGCCCGAAACAGCTCCGAGCTGCTTGCCATACCCCTCGCATCCACTGCTGCTGCTTCTGTAGGTGTAGGTGTAGGTGCACTATCGGCGATGGCACCACCACATGGTGCCGATGTGGGATCCTGTTCACTCTGCGCAGCCTTCTTGTCTTCGCCATCCCGCCTGACTCGGGCATCTTCTGTCTCCTCCTCCGGCGCCAGCACCAGGCAGCGCTCCGACAGCGTGGAGGACCCAGCCCCACTGCCCAGCTGCATCAGCGACACCAGGCGAGAAACCCCCGCAGCAAGCTTCTCCGATCGCATACGCTGCACGTGCCCAGACAACTGACGTAATGTGCCCGTGAGGTTCACCTCTGGAGACTTACTGCCTCCCATTTTATGTACTACGTCATTTAGTGCGGCTACGGCGTCGTTATTGTTGCTATTCATACTATAGAAAGGCTCGTCGCCTTCACTAGAAACGCCGCCGGTGAGGTCAGAAGCGCCGGAGCTGGAGTGCGGCCGCTGACTTGCAGCATTCCCCGATACTCCAGCAGCGTTCAGTGCATCCGCAGCCACAGCCGCAGCCTGGTCCGTTGCAGCATGGTCTGGGGTGCCCCTCGTTTCAACATTCGATAGCCAAGGGTGCGAGAGCACTTCTGGGATAGTAATACGCTGCAGAGGATCTGTGCAGAGCATGCGGCGTATCAAATCTTTCGCCGCGTCTGAAACCTGTGCCCACTCGCGTCCAGCCATGCTGTAGTCACCAGACACGGTCTTGCTGATGATCTCTCGGTTGCTGGCTCCGTGGAAGGGGGGGCGGCCGCTCAGCAGGACGAACAGCACCACTCCCGCAGCAAACACGTCTGCGGCCTTGGAGCAGTGCCCCGTCAGGATGAGCTCTGGGCTCATATAGCCGATCGTGCCTTTCAGGTGTTTGGTGTCTAGGGCACCAGTCTCCATGAATGCCTGTGCTTCTGCTTGCAGTAGGTCCGACGAGAACCGCTCCAGAGACAGCTCCTCCTCGCTCTTCGGCAACAACTTACTCAATCCGAAATCTGTTATCTTTATCTTAGCATCAGGGGCCTTTGATTCAAAGAGGATATTTTCCGGTTTCACATCCAAATGCAGGATGTTTTGTTCGTGCAAAGCGTTCAAGCCACTAACTAGATCGTGAGCCAGCACCGCCGCATCTTTCTCTGTGAAACGTCCTCTCTGTACTATGTGCTCATAGAGCTCGCCCCCCGTACACAAAGGAAACACCATGTAAAACTTTGATCCTACTTGGAAAACCTTCTCAATGTGAATCACGTTCGGGTGGGACACGTATTCCATTATGTCCTTGAGCATTCCTGCTTCTGAAACTGCACCATCCATCTGGTATTTGTTCTTAATCTCCATCTCTTTCAATGCGCAAAGCTCTCCAGTCTTCTTGTGGCGCAATTCGTAAACTATTCCAGACACCCCAATACCAAGAACTCTCACTTTCTCGAATGTATCCAGCCATTTGACGATTGCTAGTGCATAGTTCAAGCGAAAAACCCAGAATTTTTTGTCCCTTTTTGACTCAGCTCTCAAATACCATACTGCACTTTTTCCGTCATTGACATGGATAGAAAAGCCATTGGGGTCATTTTCAGGGTCATCGTCCTCGACAATTTCGGTGCTAGCAACAAGAGGTGCCTTAGAAACACTCAATTGAGAAATATTATCAGCAGTGGGTTCTTTTTCCATGTAAACTACCTCTCCTCCATGTAGCGCTACCCACCTTCGACTCCACATCTTCCTCCATTTGAAACCTTTCTTCATTAGCCAGCCCGCATGCTCAGGACTAGTGACATAAACACTGGATTGAATCGCAGTATCCATGCTGTGATTTCAGATTTGAGTCAGTCAAGTACTTCGAAGTATACAATAGGATCGTGGCGCTTGGCAAATATAATTTATATATAAGATTGACGTATGCATACAAAAGGTAGTCAATTTGTTTGCATGCCAAATTATACAAATAACTCGTGGGAAATGCCACCCGTGCACAATCATAATATCCTTATCCTGGATATCACAAACTGCTGGGGATGCGTTTTTGATGTGGAAAATTTATTATACTCATACCGTACCGGTACCGGAATCAATAAATTGATTGAGTTGTCAAGCCTTGTCGCGCAATCCCAGAATCATTTTCCATTGCTTCGAACTTGAAATTTAAATTTAGTACTTGCTTATATTGCATAAAAGTATAAAAAACCCTATTAAAAGAGAGCTAAATTGTGGACAGTAAATTTACATTTCGGGTTGAGCACCTCCCCAGGATCCCTGCTGGGATCCTGAGATAAAATTTTACCTGGCATATACTGTAACTTACAGTACCTGCTCTGCTGGAATGGCATGGTAAATTTCACTCGACGAGTTTTAGCATCGGATGCTGGGATGGATGCCAGCAGCAGCAGGGATGCCAGTGGGATGCAGGTAAATTTTACTCGTAGTTTGAGTAAACTTCTATATACTTCAAAAACAACCCCTTTGCTTTTCCAGGTGTTGCTTTTTAGGACTTGATCTTTCGGCCTTGTATCTGGCCGACTTAGAAATGGACACCGCATTAGAATCGAGTGTATATGTATCAAGCCCTGAATTTGCAGGGTGGCTGACGAAAAGGGCTTTCATGTGAGTTATCACTAAATTTACCTACAGAATGAGACTTCTTTATACTTTACATTTAAATGATAGTTTTTCGTATCGGAATTATGGGTTTGGCGTATCTTCTGTCCTGTAAATCCCGTTAGTGGCGCAAACTATGGAAAAAGCGCTGGGTGGCGTTGCATGGGGCTGAAATCGTGTATATGGATAAAGAACCATCACTTGAAGATGCTGCGAACATGACAGTCACGAAGGCCCAAATCAATTCTTCAACTGTGATCGACCGCGATGATATTGACGGGAATCCAAATGGATTTGCCATTCATGTATGCGAATTTGTAACCAGACTTGGTTCACTCTCCATGATTTGTGTTGCTTGACCTGGACATGGAAATAGATTGTAGAGTGGAGTTTTTTTCAATATTAGTTATCAAATATATCTACAATCGTATCCCAATCACTCTTTGTTTGGTTTTTATTTTAAACAGGTGAACGATGGGCAAAGCCCCACCTGGTATCTGCGAGCAGATTCTGCACGCGAGAAGAAGAGCTGGCTGATGCGCTTGTCACACGTACACGCGATTGTGCGTTGGTTAGAGAACTACGAAAAGGTGCGCGTGCTAGGAGTAGGTGGCTCAGGTATCGTATACGAGCTTTTGCATAAAAGCAATGGTCGCAGATTTGCTATGAAAGAAATGGAAATCAAGAATAAAACTCAAATGCAAATGGCAATTTCAGAGGCAGAAATGTTGAAGGATATTATGGAGAATGTCTCTCACCCCAACGTGATGCATATCGAGAAGGTTTTCCAGGTGGGGTCAAAGTTTTATATGGTGTTTCCTTTGTGTACTGGGGGCGAACTGTATGAGCACATAATCCGCCGCGGCCACTTTACCGAGTATGACGCCGCGCTGTTAATGCGCGATCTAGTTGGTGCCATCCACGCGCTACACGAACACAATATCTTGCACCTCGATATCAAGCCAGAGAATGTGCTGTTCGATAGCATGGATGAGAATGCGAAAATCAAGGTCACAGACTTTGGTTTGTCTCGGGAGTTCACACCGCAGATGGAAGAGCAGCAAAAGAACAAGTTCAGCATGGAGATTATGATGAACAAGCTCCGAGCGTTTTCCGAGTCAGGAGAGCTCAACAGAGAGCGGCTGCGGGGAACGATTGGCTATATGAGCCCAGAACTGATTTTGATGGGCTACTGCTCCAAGACCACCGACGTGTTCGCGGCGGGCGTGGTGCTGTATATCCTGCTGTGCGGAAGGCCCCGTTCAACTCCAAGTCCAATCGCGAAGTGCTGGAAAAAACTGCGAAGGGTATCTACAGCATGGCTGGGCCTGAGTGGGAGGAAGTGTCGGACGACGCGAAGGATTTGGTGCGCCGCATGCTGGTAACCAACCCAGAGCAGCGCATCTCCACCGCAGATATCCTGGCGCACCCGTGGCTCAGCAACCTCGACGAAGTGCCCACAGGGGAAGATGCAGATGCTGCGCAGGGTGCGGGTTCTGCTGGTGATGACGATGCTGCAGCTGCCTCTGCGCTGCGTGGTGTAGGCATGGCAGCGGCGCTGGTCTAAGAGGACCACTGGGCGGCGCGGGCTGGGCGCCAACCTGACTGGCGCACTAAAGCAACTCTCAGGACACGTGCACCGCCTACAGTCGGAGAAGATGGCGACCAACATGACGCGCCTGGTCTCCCTCATGCAAGGAGAGGGCTCAGGCCATTCGATCCTGGTGAGTCGCTACCTGGTGCCTCTCAACGCGGAAGAGGCCAAGAAGCTCGGCCCCGGACAGCCAAGCGAAGGAGAGAGTATGGAGAAAGTCATGATGGAAGTAATGAGTGTGCAGATCCGATCCCTGTTCGTGGCTGCGCTCAACAAGCTGCAGATTATCCGTGACGGCAAGATCCGCAATGAGCACTTCATGGCCATCGCGAAGCACTTCAACCCGCGCCTGCACTCCATGGGTAGCAGCAGCAACACGGCCTCCTCCAGCTCTTCCAGCGCCCCCCAGCAGGGCTGTCGGCTCAGCGAGTTGGCAGCGAGTGGCGGGGCATATTCACGTTGTTACTGTTGTGCCGCTTCATAGACCGCGATGGTGACGGATACATCAGTATGGACGACATATTCACATCCCAGGCGCAGATGCTGCAGCGGAGCGAGGGATTCCTCCGGGTACGTACTTACAGCAAGCAGATAGGCAGGCAGGCAGGGGTATCCTCAGCCCACTGAAGCCTCACAGAGTCTCATTCTCCTATTTTCAGTATTTTTTCTCTTGCTTTAAATCTCTCTTCATATTGCATCTGCAACTTACATTCAGCTGCCCCTCTGATCTTTCCCTTTATTGGGTTCACCTCACTGGCAGGTGATGTTTAGGGTGTACACTGAGTCGCTGTGGTACCCTGGCAGGCAGCTCAACATGCTCAACTTGCAGCAACAGGTGCTGTCTGGAGAAGCAGACTTGCCCCCAGTTCCCTCGGCCACCGGTGGAAGCAGTGGTGCACCTCCTGCACCTGCCACCCCAACAAGCACTCCCGCCAAGGCATATACAAGAGATAACTCGGGGTAAGGCTTGATTCGTCTACGTTGCACTATCACTACCACCACTGCACACATACACACAGTGATGCACACACGCACGCGCCAACTTATTCTCTGCTCTTCTCTACTCTAATCTACTCCACTCCACTCCACTCCAGTGTGCGTGTATTGGACAGTAGCGGCAGCGCCAGCGGCATGGACGTGGTGGAGCCTCCGCGCTACATTACCAACAGACACGTGGCTGCAGTGTTCGAGCGCCTGGGCTTCGACCCGTACGCGGGCAGCGCGCCTTCCAGCTGCTGTGCGACGCCGTGGCGCGCACCAAGGGCAGCAAGGGCGGCGACGGAGAGAGCGGTGGCATGGACGACAGGCAGGACTCCTTCGCTGACTGGGGAGGCGGGGTGCAGACAGAGACTCCGTCGCTGCTGCTGCTGCTGCTGCTGCTGCGAACTCCAATATGGCCAAGGATGTCGCTGCCGCTGCTGCAGCAGCTCCTAATGCGGCTCTGGCGGCGGCTTTTGGAGACCTGGATGTGGGTGGCAGTGCTGGTGGGCGAGGCGGTAGTCTCAGCGCGAGTGCTGGTGGGCGAGGAGGCAGTCTCAGCGCGAGTGCTGGTGTGTCTGCTGCTGCTGGTGCTAGTGGTGCGGGGGGACCAAGGACATAGTGGAGGGAAGTAGCTCCAGCCGAAAGCACCTGTCCAGCGGGGCTGCTTCGACATCTGGGAAAATCGCAGCGGCGAAGATGGATGTGGAGGACTTCATAAAGTACGCGCTTGTTTTTTAATCAGTCAGCTCTTTGTTGCTTGTACTCGTCTCCGATATTTTTTTACATTGGGGCGTGCGCTTATTTTTCTTAATATTTTTGTCTTCCTATTTCAAATTGGAACATGCAACTTACTTTGAAAAGAGCCGTTTCATTGGATGACATTCTCATCCAGGTAAGCCTTTATGTATTGATTTTTATGTCGTATTGAAACATGGCTGGACTGAACGGATCTAAATGCACTGAAAGCCGGATAATTTTATTTGGCGGATGATCTGTGCATCTTTGTGTGTTACTTTTATACTTACCTGCCTCTCTGCAAATCTTGTGGCATCTACAGGCGCTACTAAAGAATTCCAGGGAAAACTTCTTTCGTTTACGAGAGCGAATGCAAGCGGCAGCCAAGGCGGCTTCAGAGGGGTGTGGAGCGGACTCGGGCGAGATTCAGCTGGCGCTGGTGGCTGCCGAGTTGCAGGAAGCGCTGTCCAACTTCAAAGGTGCGGACGCCTCGGCCTCCCCGAATGCGGCACATTTCCCACTCGCGCAAGCGCTAGGTAAGCACGCCAGGACTCGTCCCGTCATCTGCTATAGAATGACCATTATCCCATCTTATTCTACTGACCCATTCTGATTTTCGATAATTTTTCGCGGTAGGTGTGAGCAATATTGAACTTATTTTTCTTATATCTTTCTCGTAATGCATGTTATACATACATACATACATACATACATACATACATACATACATACATACATACATACATACCTACATACATACATACATACATACATACATACGTATGTATATACATACTTATCCATGCACGCACGCATTCAGGGCGAGCCGCGTATGGCATCGCGAAGGGACTGAAGGAGCGCAGCAAGTCCTCGGCCGCGCCCACGGGCAGTACGGGCGACTCAGAGGCTGCCGCACTTGCCGCCGCACTAGCCGCCGAGGCTGCTGCTGTCGATTCTGATGATGAAGTGTAGCAGCTGATTTAGCTGTTGCGCATGCAATGCACTGTACATACATAGGACTCAGTTGCTGGTGATGTTTTATAACTGTTGTGATTTCACTCCAGTCTGACGGTATTTTTCCTTAGTTTCAATCATTTCATCACGATGCATTGGTAGAGCTGCGCTTGTAATATTTGGTCATTGTTTGCGTCTATAAAAGTAACGAGTATTAACGCTAATAATGTTTTCGAAACTGTGACATATTTAACATCGATAGCTTGTGCCGTATAAAAATCACTGCAAATTTATCGTAAGTTAATTGTGATACTCACAATGCATCGATAATCTTAAGTAACACCATTTAATGCATTAGTCGTGCGAGTGTGAGGGGATTACGATTATCAAACAATCTTTTTGCTTTTCGTATCCCGGCAACGACGAAAATTTTCCTGATTCCAGCAGCAGCCGTTACACTTCCTGAACTTCCAGGACTTTCTGTTGCTGAATCAACTGGTTGGCCAACAGATTTTCCAGAATGACCGCAACTACTGTAACTTAAAGCAAGTTTACGATAGTAAATTAAAAATTACCGGATTAATTAACGTTGAAGCTAAATTTGCTTATAAATTAAATTCAAAGCTCTATAATTGTGCCGATAACTTAAGTGGGATAAGTTACTGCGAATTACCCTGAAAATAAAACTCCACATTGTACTTTATTCGATGAACAGGCACAAACATTAGTTAATACTTTGTCTGCAAACGATGGGCGGTCTCTTCAAAGGGTGCCTTCTTGGGACGGTACTTCTTCTCGGTTTATTGGTCGCTTGCTGTAGCTCGGACCTGAATACGTTTGAAAATGGCGATGAGGCAATAATTATGCGCCGCTTGGTGAGTTGCGAGGATCTCGATTACGATAACCCCAGCGATAATTACAGTCCGAGTCGTTATGTGAAATATGGACACACGATGAGCGGAGGGGAAGATTTTTGTTTGGAGCAAGAATACACCGCAACAGCAACCATCGCCCCCATTTCTATATTTGCTGTCTTTGTTGTAATGGGAGTGTGCTTTCTTATTGGTCTAATGGGGCGATGCTGCAGCGAATGGTGCCAATGCAGGCCCGACTATGATGGCAGCGCTTTTGACAAAGATCGTATATGTAACTTTGCGGCATTCTATTTACTGTGCTTGCTGGTACTTGTGCTCGATCAGTTGGTTTATATTGGAAGCACTGGTATCGACAAAGGACTCAATACGGTCGAGACTGAAGTAAAGGATATTTCTGACACGTTCAAAGATATTTTGGACGAAGGAACCAGGTTGATCGATTTGGGAAATCGATTGGAGGGACATTTTATTGCTGCGCAGATCAGTTGCAATGCAACGGTCGCATTATCTTCAATGGAGGAAACGGTTTCAGACTATGAGGAAGCCTCATTGGAATTCTATCAAAACACTGAGCCTGTCGATAAAGAGTTGGAGGACGTAATTGATTACTTTGAAGACTACGGGACATTGTATCGAATAATTGGTCTCTATTTGGTGTGGGCCTTGTCGCTGCTCGACGTCTTGCTTTTTATTTTAGCAAAATGCTGTGGTTCATATTTGGGCCTAAAACTATCTGTGGTGCTAGGTATACTGGTATATGCTTTATACACTGCGCTGATATTGGTCTGGTCGAGCATAATTTCCATATTCGGAGACTTTTGCATGGACCCTTCTCGCAGTGGAGTCGTGGCCTCTCCAGACGATGAGTCAGTACAGGATCTTGCCGTTTATTACTCCACATGTGTAGGCAATAGCTCGCTCACTATCGAGCTGTCTAATGCTAGAATTGATGCGAATAGCCTGAACAGCTCAATTGCAAGCCTGTTAGCACTTCCTGATGATCCTGGCTCCAACTGCCCCGGCGACGCAAATGTGCTAAAAATGCAAGAGACACTGGATGACATATACCAGCAGCTCGATGTTGGTGACATGCTGGTGGATTGTGAGCCCATCCAGGACCAGTGGTTCCAAGCGCTCAACCAGGGTCTCTGCAAGCAGTTCTACGAAGGGGTGTTCAGCATCTGGATATCGCAGCTGCTCACGTCGTTTTTTCTGTTCCTGCTGTTGGTGACGGCCACTATCACCTATCAGTACCATGACATGCTCTCAGAGTCTGCTGTGGCACCATTAGATTCTGCAGCCAAGGGCGGCAGCGGAAGTAGTCGCAAGGTTGCACCGGGCGGAGCTGGCTGGGAGGGGGATCCAGACAGCTACGACGACTACGACCAAGACCAAGACCAAGGTCACCACCAGGGCCGCCCTCCGCACCCGCACCAGCGCCAGCCCAATCACACACTCGACGGCGAAGATATTTACTTCAACGAGCAAGGCAGTCGGAGCAGTGGTAGTAGCGAAGCCTGATTCTAGCAGGGTTCTAGCCTGTATAATTTTGATTATAGCCCCAGCCCCCCGAATATTCGAGTCCGAAAAGTTTTAATACCCGGATACTTCTTCTTTCGGCGAGAGCATAAATACTTTTGTTGTGCCACTTTGTAAATCCTTCAACAAAAGGTAAAGTTTAGTTTGCTTGTAAATCCTCTCGCCATGCAATATAAATGCATTCATTGTTTCTATACTGGTTTATCGGTAATTTTTAGAAATATAAATCGCATAAAGTCTATGAAAATTTATCCGTTCACAGTAATTGAGAGCAGAAGAGTAAAGTATGATAGAAAACAAAGTTCAGACAAGCTCAGGGTCAGAATGGATAGATGGCATCAGGGGCGGTCCTGTGGAATATAGCTAGTCTGGCTGGCAGGCCATCGCTGTCCATGTTCGAAGAAGCACTAGCACCTACACTACCATCGACTGTGGTACCCGCCACAGCTGTCAACACCCGCCGCGCTGTCTCAAGCTGCGCCTGGACCCACTGGTCACAGCACTCATGCTTGCCCCCGCTGCCCCTTCAGTGCCATTGCCTGCTGCTGCTTCGAGCTCTGCAGCCGCCTGCTGCTCTTCATATTCCTGCAGCTTCTTGTGTACTTGCTCCATCCAGTATGCGGTCTTCAGACGCTGACGACGGCGAGAGCGGGCACGGGGGGTGACGAGGAGAAACAGAAGGAGGAGATGACGAGGGAATGACGAGGGTATGACGAGGGGAGGAGGAGGGGAGAGGAGGAGGGGAGAGGAGGAGGGGAGAGGAGGATACCAACAAAATTTTACAATCACTCAGCCAGAAAAGATACTGTAGTGAGAAATTTCATGTCACAGTCAATCGGGGGGCAACTTACATCTAAAGTTTTCCTACGTAGCTCTGAGCCAGGCTGAAAGTATGGATGCAGCTGGTCTACCCAGCTCTGCAGCAAGGCGCCCATGTCCTCTACATTGAAGAAGTCCTCCCAGCTGGACACGAATACCACAGGCAGACGCTCGTAGGCATCGTCCAGGCCGGTGTTGAAGATTATGGGAATGGATCCCACCAGCAGAGTCTCCCATGCCCTTGGGCGACGGGTCCATGCCGCCGCCGTGCGGACAGGCCACGAAGGGCACCGAGGCGGCGAACTTCAAGAAGTCCTTGTGGCTCACGCCCACCTCTGCATTGACGGCTGCGGGTGCAGACAGAAGTCTGGCCTCTTCAGACACAACGCCTGCACCTTGGCACGAGTGGCCCACTGCCCGGTGCCAGAGCGCACGCGGTCTGAAACTAGCACCTGCAGTGGCCGCTCCTCCACAAGAAGAACCTGCACAGCGAGAGAGCCGACATCAACAAGTTAAGTAGGACGAGCACAACAGCACCATGATGAGAAGAAAGATATTAACAACGACAACCAGAGAACAAAGTGGCAGCAACAGATTCTTAAAGTTGATTTATCAATTAATTGTAAATAACAACCGTGACTACAATCACGCGCTGCCATCATTCCCTTAGGCCATCATTGCAACCATCATTAAACGAGTGTGATGCAATATGATAATAAGAACGACAAAAAGAACCCAAATTGATCGCCATCCACCCCCACTCACCGTGCTCGGGTCTGGAAAGTCACGTCGGTCATCCGCGTTATCAGCCATGCCGGTGGGCAGCGTAGATATCTTCTTGTGCTTCAAATCATGGTTCTACTTCCACAAGGGAAGCAAGCAATAACCCACAATACAACAACGACAGGTGCAAAGAAATGGGACTCAACTTAATACTTCAAAATAAAGACTTCAACATTGCAAGAATGCCAACCATAACGCATAATGATTGTCGCGCATGGGCAACTGGAAGACAGGAGATATACGCTTTCCTCGGGGCTCTCACCTCGCAGAACCAGTGAATGAGCTGTGGACTCTTCAGCAGCTCTTTGTAGTAGGCGCCCCCACTACTGTCGGCCGCAAAGCCGCGCAGTAGCGAGTACCTCACGTCTGTGGACCGGGGGATGGTGATGTCTGAACCCCCGCTGAGGAGCACAAAGCGAAATGACTTGTCCATGAAGCGAAGCGTGCTTTCGATGAAGTGCGAGATCATGTAATGGTGCACGAAAATCTGAGCAGTGCAGAGCAAGCAAGAAGTATCCCATTAAAACCAATAAGAGAGGGGTTCCAGAAATGAAAAGTTGGAGGGAATCTTCCTATGATGCGAGTAGTTGATGTAAGTCAATGTGCGTTCCGATAGGATTACCGTTTTCGGCGCCATATTTGGATTTCCAAACATGCAGGGCACCATAAGTGCCCAGTCAACCCGTGTAGAGATGCCTTTGGGCGTCATATCACACGAGCTGTATGGAGTACGAGTCTCATACCAATATCTGTCAGAAGGGGTCACCATTGTACACAGGATGTTTACCACCAAGAAACAGTTGTGGCAAATCAGCGAGAAAGATTTATCTCGCCAGTATAGGTCGCGTACCTCAGAGCAAACAGCTCCCAATTATTTATACGATCAGTTCCTTTGTAGTTTCCATACTTATCATAATGAGTTATAGTATTAAATCCATCCAATCTAACTCTAAGCGTATCGTAGTTTGCGTCAACGAACGAGTTAGGGGGTCTTTCGTCAAATTCCGTTTCATAATGATTCTCGGCTTTAGTAGCAGAGGATCTTCCGAATGATCCATAGATTCCGAGCTCAGAATACTTTCGTACACAGATAAAATACAGTAGAACATAGAAAAAGCGACGTGCCATTGTCGTTACTGAGGGCATATAGATGAGGTGCGTATATAAGACTGAGGTACGTATATATAACGCGCAGGGTAAAGATGGGGAGACGAGTAGAACTCCAAGGACTCTATACCGGGGGCGAAATAAGTTACCGAGAACGGTACGGTAAGAGCAACTACTCGTAGCTACGAGTAAAAAATTATTCGTAAATGTTGATCGCAGGAGGAATCGCCGACCATCCCACAGCAGCAGCATCCCATCCTGGCATCCCAAAACTTCAGCCGCAGCAGCAGCAGAGAGCAGCAGCACCATCGTGAATTAAAAATTCAATCAATTAATTACCCCGCAGGATTACTTCTCCAGAAGTAGATATGATATCAGCAAGTAATTTGCTGAATGAACCTTGCTTCTGCTGCAATGGAAACCTGCGGTAACTGCTGGCATTCGGACATCAACAGTCGTGCTGCCTATTTCGTTGGGGCTTTAAGTTCATAACACTGCATGGGGCTAAAACTTTAAGCAACTTGCTGGCTTATTTCGAATCAATAAAGTATATTTACTGTCATACTTGAAAGCTGCCACACAGGGAAGTCGCAGCGCGCTCTAAGAGCCACAGTGCTGTCACATTATACAAGCCCTGGAATCAATAGAACAGGTAAATGACTTTTCGATTGTGCATACGTCGAAGAAGCTTTTATGAATGATGATTACAAGTGAACATTTTATGTGGATTGAATTATTCAAAACCCCGCGCACGTAAAACACTGCTGCTATGATAGCTATAGCTATAGCTAAGCAGTCAAGGCGGTCTTATTTCTCGCGATGGGCACCATCGCTGTTGCTGTTGCCAACACCTTTCCCAACATCAAGTTTCTCATTTTGTTGCTGCTGGGCGAACAGTTGCAGCACATGCCCGGAGTGATTGACAAGAGATGATTGTATCTCAAAAAGGAGCGCGCGCAGTTGCTGCAGCTCTTGCTCCTGCCTGTCGGCAATGCGCTCTGCCGCGTTAAGGCGCAGCTCCAGCGCGGCCACAGTCTCTTCTGTCCGGCGCGCAGCCCTGTCTTCCGCATCTTTCTCCAGAGATTTCACAGAGCACTCTAGTGCCTGCAGCTTTTCGCCCAGTGCGGACTGGGAGCCAGTCAGGCCCTGGCGCAGCTCCGCCATGTCTCGCCCCTGCTTCTCTGCGCGGACAGCTGCATCTTGGCGCAGAGCCTCCATGGAGGCCTCCGCCTCACCGCGCTGCTGCAAGAGAGCACTCTGCAGGGCGGACTCCGCGCTGCCCAGCTGCACGGAGATGTCTGCCTTCAGGGTAGCTACCTGCTCGGCTGCGCCCTGTGATATCTCTGCGCGCATGCGGTCCCAGTCCTGCCGCAGCTCGGCCTGCTGCTTCTGCACACCCGCCTCCACCGCTGCAACCTTCTCCGCCCAACGCCGCTGTTGCTCGGCGAGATCTACAGCGAGTTTGTCGATAGAGCTACTCACCGCCTGCTCATGCCCGCAGAAAGTGGAGTTGAGAGCGCTCACTTCTGCGCTAACTCCCGTGATTGAGGCCTGCAGCTTCTCTTCGACAGCCTGCACCGTGCTGGCAGTGTCCCGCACAGCGGCAGCGAGGGATGCGTTAAGCAGCGCAGAGGCATCCTGCTGCTTCACCAAGCCTTCCGTCAGTGTGGCCTGCACCTGCGCTAACTCGCTGCGAGCGGTCTCTGCGGAAGCTGCGCTGGCTGCGTGCATGTCTGCGGAGAGCTGCAGCACCGCCTGCGACATCTCGCTACGGACAGTCTCCCGGCGCTCCTCCTGCTGCTCTACAGCCCGCTGCAAGAGTTCGGCGTGCTCATGCAGGCGCAGGGACGTGGACTGGTTGAGGCTCTGCGTGGAGAGAGCCGCTTGGTCGGATGCACGCTGCATCCCAAGCCGCAGGTCCGCCAGGTCGGCCCCGAAGGAGGTCTGTAGCACAGATAGGTTGTGCGCAAATAGCTCCTCCACGAAGAGCAACTGGTCGCTCACCACTGAAAAATTAGCCGCGGTGGATTCCCGCACAGCTCCGACTGTGCGTGCTAGCTTTTCTTGTAGCACTTGGGAGCTATTGTGCACCGCAACCAGGGCAGCGCTGGCCTGCGCCTGTGCCGAGGCATTTACAGCTTCGAGGCGGCGCGCTGTCTCTGCAGCACTCTGCGCTATAGAGGCGTTCAGCGCCTGCTCCGCGACGCCCAACTCTGCGCGCACCGCTGCCAGCGCCTCCACGACATGCATGGCGTCCTGGTCGCGCGCAGCTTGCCAGCTAGCGTTCATCTGGGATAAACCAAACAGCAGTTGCTGCTGGCCTTCCTGCTGCACACTCGCCACCTGCGCGGCTACACTGCCGGTCCACTCAGAGAGATTGCTGTGCGCCATTTCTATCGAAACTACGCATTCATTTAGAGCCTTACTGAGCTGATCTTGGGATGTACGCAGTGCTTCTTCGGCAAGAGTTAGCTGCACATGCAAGGACGTGTTCAGCGACTCCACCTGCGCGCGGAGAGCCAGGTCGACGCGCTGCAGCTCGCTCTCCGCATGCCGCGCCCAGTCCCTCAGCGAGCTGTTGGTCTCGTACATAGCAACATGCAGCACGTCCAGGGCATCGGCAGACTCCGCACTGCTCAGCGCCAGCGCGTCCAGCACGTAATCTTCCAACCAGCGCCGCTCGGAGCCCACGAGCTCCTCCACTCGCAGCGCTTCTTCCTCTGCAGCCTCCACAGCAGTCGCGACCGCACTACCAGCCCACTCCCGCAGCGCGCCCACCTCTACCATCATGTGCTGCCTAGTTCTATTCAGCTCAGCATCCAGTTCCAGTCTGACGCCGGCAAGCTCCAGGCTCAAGTTATGATGTGCCTCGATTGATGAAACGTTCACGTCGGAGATAGCGTTTGCAAGGATGGCATTGCTGCGTGCGACGACAGCTGAGGTATTGAGCGTATGTGCAGCGAGCCAGTCAGAGACATTGAGCGAGTAAGAGTGCAGCTCTTCGGTCAGTTCGCGCTTCTCGGCTGCAGCCTGGACAGACAGATTCGACAGCTGCCTCGCGAAAGACGCGGACACTTCCGTCACGTTGGACAGCACAGAGCTCAAATTCAGGTCGAAGAGAAGGGTGTTGTGATGAACAGTGTCCGATAGTATGGATAGATTTCTCTGCAGATGGCCCTGTGCATGTCGGAAGGCGTCTTCCAGAGGCTGCACCGCGCCAAGCACCGCTCCGTCTATGCCAAGGCGCAGCGCCTGCACATCCAAGCGCAGCGCCTCAATGGCTGCGAGGGACTGGTTCAGTGCAGCCTCTGCGCGGGCATCCATGGCAGCTTCGCCGAGGCGGCCTGCTTCTTCCACCATCTCGCGCATCAACACCAGCTGGCTGGACTGGCTCTCGTTCACAGAGCTGGAGATTGATTTGGCAAATTCGGCAGACTCATTTTTGTGGGTCAATGCCATTCCGTTTAATACCATAACAGTTTTCTCCAACTCTGCCACGCTACCAGCTACATACGATATTTTGCCGGTTAGTGAATTCTCGATTGTAGATTGTGATAAAGCAAACGCAGCTACTGAGTCATTATATCGGTTTAATTCGTTGAGGAGTGTTTGCTGCAGCAATCCATAAATATCTTTCATTGTGGAGTTAAACCGCATCTCCATACTGGCGTTCAGACTTCGCAGCGACTCTTGGAGAGATGTAACTCCAGAATCTAATAAGGCACTATGCTGTTTCAAATCTACCTGTGTGGAGTTAAAATGATCAATCGTGGAATGTGCTGCGCTTACATCTCTGGACAGCACTTCCAAACGCTGCTGGACAGTACGCAATTCCGCTGTGCTTTTTACGTGCTGTTCGACTACTTCCCCTGCAGAGGATTTTCTGCTAGAAATTTTAATGCTAGAAACCAAAGCAGAGAGAAGCTTACTTACATACTCCAATTTCTCTGTTTCTGAGAAGTGTGTCCCACTCATGTCCCTCTTGCAATCTTCAGTGTTAGCGGTGGGTAAATCAGACAAAGTTCTGTCTGCTATGCACAGATTAATCATTACTGGGAGACTGCTATATTGATCAACCCAAATATTTTTTGCATAAACATCGCCCATCAGGCGGAAGTAATTAGCCCCATTTGACTTTCCTGCCGAGAAGAACTCTTCGCCATTCAAGCGATATACAATAGTGTCTTCGGTGTACAAGGAATCCCACAGAGCATCTCGAACACGAAATTCCGTTTTGTCAAAACTGTATCGTAGCACGCCCCCCGATGTTACTATTTCAACCTCCTCGAGGTCCAGCTTGATCCCTGAACCAAACAACCGGGACACATTTCCATCCTTGGCCATTCTAAAGGAAGCGTCAGAGAAGAAACTTTGTGCCGTCACATCGCTTGACGGACTGGATGGCACCCCAAGCAGAGAGACAGCCCCTTCAATTCCACCGAAGAATGAGAGGATTATAATCAGATAAATGTACACGATGAAAAATACTGTATTCAATTTCATCAGCGAGGCACAACGTGAAACTATTTTTAGTTTGGTTCCAGGCAGGTTCAATCCAATACTACTTACGATACCTAGCTCACCCGATCCATAACAGCATAACTAATGGGCGCGCCAAATATCTTTACGATACTGGGATAAGTTATCGTAGTTGTTAAATTACGAGAATCAATGAATTTGCTATTTGTTGGGATAAGTTTTTTTATTCATCAGTAACTTACAGTTCTGTACTGTAACTTACAGTTCAGTGAGTTAGTTGAAATTTAGAGAACGCAGGCTCAAAGTTTTGGTGAAACCGACACCAATAACCCCAAAATTTTTTTAGGGTTATTGGTGTCGGTTTCACCAAAACTTTGAGTAGACTGTACAGTATGCGCATACAGTCTACTGTATACAGTACTGTATTGCAATCTTCCTTATTTAGATAGAAAGGAGTCGATTTCAAATTTACCCCCGGTTCGACCCCGCACGGCGTGACGCCGGTGGAGGCTCAAAGTTTTGTAAAACCGACATGCTGTGCTGTACTGTACTGTAACTTACAGTAGTACAGCACAGCATGTCGGTTTTACAAAACTTTGAGCCTCCACCGGCGTCACGCCGTGCGGGGTCGAACCGGGGGTAAATTTGAAATCGACTCCTTTCTATCTAAATATTTTGCGTATATATTTGCACGTTGAACGCATCGGCCGGGAAAAGATCGACTTAAGAACTACAATATGTGCTATCTAGCGGCTAGATAGCACATATTATAGTTCTTAAGTCGATCTTTTCCAGTTATGAGCGTTAAGTATAGCAGCTTTTCTGCGTGATGTATTTAACTGCTTGAATATCCAAACACACACACCCGGGTACAACATATTACAGTACCAAAGATACTACTGTAATATGTCAGAGTATTGACTCCAGTCAGATTCTTGTAATATGTCAGAATATGCTAATAACTTCTTGTCATGATTACTTTTCAAGTAGCCGTTATTTGATAGTAGCATAAGCGATAAGTCACTCGGAGTCATTCGCAAAATCCGGCGGAATGATTCCAACCTCCGGGGTGGCCCGGACCGGCCAACCGGTGGGCTATGATTGTAGCCACAATTCTATGAGCCAAGGAATTGCCAAGCAGAACGCTGGAACGCTGCAAAAGAACTTCTACTATACTTAATCGTATGAATGCATTTGCCGATTCAACGCATTAAAATTAAAAAATAATACAAAGTGGACACTCTACCACTGACAACGCCCGTACGTATAGCGCAGCAGAGCTCCTATCGACAACTTACCGTCGGTATTTATAAATATACATGAATCCAGCATCGCAAAAAACACTATCTAGTTGCTTCGTCTCGATGAATATTTATCAGAAAAGGCTAAAATAGGAGGCGTGCTCAAGCGATTTGGGCGTCACGTACTATTTCCACTGGAAATGCTTTATCAAAGGTATTCCATTTGCTCATGGCCCATCAAAGCCGCCCATGGCGTGCGGGCGCTGGTCAGCTTTTGCCTACGTCCTGCTTGGATAGATACGAGTTGAACTCGTCAGTAAGGGCGATAAACACGGCCTCGGCTACAAGCTGCTGCTCCATGCTCAGGTCATCTTCACACACATACATACACACAGCCACACAGTCACGTCCACACAGTAATACGATTCGACACAACAGTATGTAAAGAATAGCGCCAGACGAAACCCGGTTTACCACCAGTATGAAGCAAAGTTAAGAAAGAAAGAGGAATGTGATGGGGAGAAGGGGGGAAGAAAATGGGAAGAGAATATAGTCTTTATCTTTAATAGAAGGTCTAGCCCGACAGGCTTACCAGGTAGCTTGTCAGGGTGCACGAAGCGGACGGCTTTCAGATAGGCCTTGCGGAGCTGAGCAGTGAAGTGATGCGAAGCGACAAACACAATCCAGTCATGCGATGATGATGATAATGATGATGATGATGATGATGATGATGATGATGGCTCAAATCAAATACAGATATAACCCTGGGGAGCTATGCATCAAGGTCGCCTAATAGTCACAATCACGTAAACATTATTATGCCATGTTTTCGAGTCTACAGTAGGCAAATAAGTGCTACCTCCGATGGAGTGGATTTAATGGATAGGGGTTGCAGGCAAATAAGTGTTACCTCCGATGGAGTGGATTTAATGGATAGGGGTTGCGTGCTACTGGAGCTGACAATGGCATCAGCAGGCACGAAATCAAGCAAGGAGGGCACCGACGATAGCAGCTGTCCCAAGTCCCGTGGCGAGGAGCAGTTCGGTGGCTGTCGCCAACGCCCAACCACCGCGTTCACCTTTGACTAAAATATAAGACAGATATGGCAACGAGAAAGATATAAATTTGGCTCGATGTCTGATACGATCTCAGCAGAATTTGAAAAGAAAGGGTAACATAATTTCTGTACCTGCAGCTTCCTCGCGACTGCTTCTCTTTGCTCCTGTAGCTTCTTCTCCTGCTCCCGCTCTTCCTTGCGCCGCTGTAGCGAGCCGCCCCCACCCCACGTGCATACAGACAGCAAACCACCGAAAGATCCCACGATGTACACAGAAGTGAGCCAAAGGCACGGCAGGTAGTAGATGAAAAGCAGGGATGTCGCAAAAATGTCAACACCCAGCTAATAGGCAAAGAGAGCACGCGCGCAAAGTACATGGTGGTAATGCTGATCCTGCCAGGCAAGGCCTTAACCGCACCTTGACAGCCTCCCCGACCTCTGCCTGCGACTTCTGCAGGCGCGCCTCTAGAGCCGCAGCCACCTCCTCCGTGGGGCGGTCCCACCTACCGAATCCAGACGAAAGATTAAAAAAACCAAATGGATAAAACAGTTGAGCAAACTGATCGGCCAATCATCAGCCAGCCGCCATCATAATCATCACAGTCACCATAAAGAATAGCATAACAGGATAATTGACAAGATATGTCGAATAGCGGAAACGAGCATCCTCCTGCACCCGCACCTGGACACTCTCGTGACAGTGTGATAGTAATAGACGCTTCCATCCTCGGTTACCACCTGGCACAAGCGAGGACATACGAGCAAATGCGATTGAGAGAAAGAGAGCAATAAAATAAGCGTAGAATGAAGCCGTATAACAGTAGCAGGTAGCCAGGCCAGTTGCGACGGAGGTAGGTATAACAGTAGCAGGTAGCCAGGCTGGTTGCGACGGAGGTAGGTATGGCGTGGTAGGTATGGTCTCACCGGCTGCCAGCCCGAAGGCAGAACGCCTTCTGAATCTCCGCCTTTCTCTCCCGCGCCGCTAGCCCCAGCCCCACTGCTACTGCTCTCAGTTTTGGCCCTACCACTACTCCTATTTGCAGCCGCTGGCGAGTCAGACTCTGAAAACCGAGTCTTGCTGCCATCCTTGCGTTGGAAACCTCTTTTCGCGCCATTCGCCCCTTGAGCCGCTGAGGTTCCCGCTCCCCCCATCCCCTCTGCTTCAGAACGCTCCGAGTGGCTCCGGGGTCGGGCAGAGGTGGGGGGCACGATGGGTATAGCGCCAGCCTCGTGCAGAGAGCCTCCCGCCCTGCCCCCAGGAGTGTCATTCCCCGCGAAGCCTTCCACAGCGGAGGCCCCCACAGTGCACACAGAGGCAGCGGGCTGGGGAGCTGCGCCGAACACATTCTGTGGAAGGGACTGCTGGGAAGCTCCCTTGCTCTGGGCGTGCAGCCTACCCGTGCCACCTCTAGAGCCTGAGCTGCCGCTGGCCCCTTGCGCTGCACTCTGCCTCTTCACATTGTGCCTCTGCCGCTGGTCTTGGAAATCGCTGGTGTTACTGCTTCTAGCCTGCTCTTGCGGTGTATGTGCTGGTCCGCGCATCGCATCCTGGGCACTGTAGCCATATGGGTGTGTTCGTGCCCGCTCTTCACCCCCGCCCCTGCCCCTGCCCTCCCAGGCCAGGTCGCCATCGAGTCCTGTATCTTTGGGGTCACTGCTCGCATTCCACTCCTGCTGGCTGTGCTGAGTCTTGGCAGGCTTTCCTGCTGGGTGTCGGGGCCGGCTTCCTTGCAGATCTTCTGGGTGGCCCCGAGCCCGCCGCCGCCGCTGCTGCTCCTCGCGGGCATCTGATCTGCTCGATGACGTGGCACAGGCTCCGCTGCCCTTCATCAGGTCCCCTACAGGATCTGCAACTGGTGCTGCACCAACCTCGGCGCTGTCCTCCGCAGTCAGGGCAGCTGCTGCGCGCTTTACCGAGCTCGGGTCTCTGCGCACTCCTTTCGGCAGCTTCGCCCTGCTGAAGATCTTCAGCCCACCAAAGGAGCGCAGAGTGGTCATGCTGCTGGAAATCTTCACGAACTCTTCCTGCATTTGCGCAGCCCTCTCCTGACTGCAAACGACGAAAGAAAATGTGTTTTCAGTCGAAAAGTCAAGTAAGAAATGGAGTAAAAGTCAAGAATGCAATGGCAAAATTGCTAGCCGAACAGGAACGGCAGGAAGGCTGGGTGGGTGCTTACGTCTCCTTCATCGCGTTGATGCTGTCCTCATATTCCTGTAGCTCGTCGAAGATGGCTGTCTTCAGAGAGGCATTTTCTGCCTCAAGGCCTGGCGTCAGCCCCTGTCCCACCCCGGGCCGCGACGAGCCACCCCTGTCTCTGTCTCGATCCACCCCAGAGTTGCGGCTGTTGTAGCATCCACCTGCATCTGCCCACTCCACGCCATCGCTTGCACGCTTAAGAGAGCGAACCGTCTTGGCAGCGTGCTCCCACAGCTTTGATATGGTCGCATACTGCAAGGGCACATGCAGAAAATAATGTACACTATCATCCGTATTTAAGAATAAGTGATGAGTAAAGGATCTCATGTCCGACAACAAACCACAGCACACAAAGCAAAGCTATCTGCTTGCCTCGTTCCCTCTCTTTTTCTCCCTCCCACCCCGCCCTTAGCACCAACCAACCTACCTGTTGAGTCATTATCCTGGCTGTGGTGAGCAGCTGGTGGAGCAGCATGGAGCTGCGCACTCGGCGACTGGACTCCCAGGACTGGGCCAGGGTCACCGCGGAGCAGATGGCTTCGCTCGCACCCTTCAATGCGATGCTGCTACCGCTGCCCCCACTACCACTGCTCGAGCCCTCCTCGGGCAAAGTCACGTCGGAGAGGAAGGACCAGTCTGGATGCGAGCGGTGTACTCTATCCACTGTGTCCCGCGCCGCGCGGACGCAATTGCCGAAGAGGAATTCGAGGTGCTCGTAACACTCCTGCTGGATGCTCTCTGCCATCTGGTCCGTGGGCGTCTGCACTGCTCCCGAAGCGTCAGTCAGAGCCAGCAGCGCGGCGTGCTCCATCGTGCCCATCGACTCCGTGCGGCCCCATGCGTTCAACGAGCTCGTGAACTCTCCAAGAGCTTGGCACATCACTGAGTACGAAGAGGAAAGCATGTACGCTTTCTCCGTAGCAGCCACTGCCACCGGCTCCAATTGGGCTATGTCACTATTGAATAATAATAATTTGGTGACAAGAAAAGTTCACACAACGTGACACAACGTAACCACGAAAAAAGAGCTGTTAACACAATGTCACAGAAAGCCTGAGCAAATTCGTAGTTCAGCACAGAACAGGGGATCAAGATCGATAGAGAAACCCATAGCACTGCGAACTATTGGCATAGGCGCTGCAGCAGTTGTTATGATAGGCCGAACCTTTTGACAGTGTGCAGGTCACGGTAGGCCTGTTGGCGCCGAGTGAGGATCGTCAGGGCCAAACTGCTCAATGCCGTATCACCTGCGCTACCTCCCCACAGCAGGCTCTGGCTCTGGCTCTGCTGCTCGACCTCCTCGTCGTATGCGGGTCGGTACAAAAGCGGCTCCTGGTAAAATGCACTGGCAGTGGAAGCGTGTGTCAGGGACTGGCTGCCACGAGCGAAGATGAAGCACTCACTTACGTCCTGCAGCCGGTGCGTCAGCGTGCCTTGCCGGAGCTCTGGCAGCTGCAGCGAGGGCGCGGCAGAAGAAGAGTTTGCTGAAGAGGCATAATACCCCTATTGCGCTTTGACTCTCCATCAGCAGACGACGCTCTAAAAGCAGGCACCGCAGACCTGCCCGGGAGGTCTCTCTTGGAGGTGCTGAGGTCAGCGCCGCCCAGCTTCTGCATGCCGGTGAGGAACTACAGTACATGCACGGCACCCATCGAGTGAAATTCACATGCATTCAATGAAACCAGTTAATGGTTCAGAACTTATATCTGTTGTATTACTGGCACAACCAAACATTCAAATTCAAAGAAATGGTAGACAATATATGACTCGTATAGACTACTCCCCCGCAAGCCATGGTAGGCAACATATCATATAGACTACTCCCCCGCAAGCCATGGTAGGCAACATATCGTATAGACTACTCCCCCGCAAGCCATGGTAGGCAACATATCGTATAGACTACTCCCCCGCAAGCCATGGTAGGCAACATATCGTATAGACTACTCCCCCGCAAGCCATGGTAGGCAACATATCGTATAGACCACTCTCTCGCAAGCGAAATATCCAGTGGACACCCACATATAGGCTGCCCCAACCACTGAATATTGCCGTGGAAACCGTTTTAGCTGTTTGATACATTTTACTCCCCTCACCAACCCACCAGTTCAACCCATTCACCGACCAGCACACTCAACAACCCAGCCACACCCCAGCCATTCGACAGTTCACTCACCTGCACGAACTGCGAGGCTACTTGCATGCGTTCGATGTTGGCCATGTACTGCAGCCACACCGAGTACTGACGCTGGCGGAAGCGCACGCGCTGCTCCGAGGTGTTGTCTTTGGCGGAGCGCGCTTTGTAAGGCCTGCTGGGGAGGTCAGGGATGATAAGGCGACTGAACTCCTTCGTCAACAGGGCATGGAGCGCCTTGAAGTCGCGATTGCGCTTGTCCAGCGTGTAAGACAGCATCAAGTGCCCCTGGCGGCCAGCTGCATTAGTGCGATGCCCTGCTCTGTTGGCGTCGATCTGCTGGTAATTGATCCTATATAACTCACATTCGACTCTATAGGATGTGTATTCACTGTCTACGAACATGCCCTTTACCACATTCTCTGCTGTGTCTAAGATTTTCACACGTACAAAGTATTTAGGAGCCTGGGGCTGGTGTAATACTCGGCAGACGAGAGGTCTCATCCAGCTGGTCCGTGCATGATGTGCTTGTTGGGCAGCAACAGATCCGACGGGTAGTTCGTCATTCATGCTTACAGTGACACTCTTAGAGTTATTCTTCTGATCTTCTGCACTGTGGGTGGCATCAGGACGCAGGATAATTTCTGGTAGGTTTTCTAACAGACTGTCTGCACTTGAAAGAAGGATATCCTGTGCATGCATGCATGCAAGTACAACGTAAACAAGATTACGTTAGGAGAAATGTGTTCTCCAATCAAAATAAGATAAGAGTAGAGCGGGCGCTTACTTTAATTCGGGAGAAACTACATTCTGTACCAGGAGTTGCCAATTCCTGCTTTATTTTACGATAAATCTTCTCTATTATATACTGGACTAGAAGGACAGGATTGGAGGTTCCATCCCTGCTAGACTGAGTGGCTTCGATGATGGCACGTAATTTGCTATTTTGCTCTTGCAATTCATCAACACGCCTCTGTCCATCAGCTTGGGCAGACGCAACTGCTTTCAGCGCTTCTTTGCGATATTTCGCTTTGAGTCTCTCAACTGCTTCACGAGGAATATCAACCGCAACATTTTCGGTATCCCCTCTGTCCATGATTTATGCTCCGTAGTACGTTCGAAATAGGTTTCAGAAAGGTAACTGCTAAATTTACTACTTATAGACTAAACCGCGGTGCAGCTTGCTACAGACCTCACATGCTAAAAAGAAGTTTCATTGCTGTATCCTAACGCAGCTTCTCATTCATATATGTATCACCAGTCAAATCATCAGCCATGGAAGAAGGGAACTCTCATGCAACACTTCTTGTTCTTAAATTTAAGTTTACTCGTAAGCTTAACGAGTAAACTTTACCTATCAAAAGGAAGCTTGAAAATGGCAACACCAGCAGAAGACAAAAAAGGATCCTGGGATCCTGGAATTTTGGAATCCAGCCAGCATGAAAAGTAAATTTTCAGTGAACTTCACTGAAGTTCACTTTTCATCCTGCTGGATGATTTGAATTCTTCGATCTCACCGACCATGGCGGTTTATTATCGGCGGCCGCGCGGGGGAACAATAAACCGAAGTTCCAGAATAATTATTGTCATGTGTTCCGTGTTCAGCTTATGTACCAAGTGACTCGGATGTGCTCTGCGCAGACTCTGATCCTCGGAGGATGACTCACCTCCTACGCACGTGCAATCCTGATGTGACTCGTCATGCTGCTTCCCGGGTAGATGTGGCCATTGCTAACACAGTTTACCGCATTACTCGTACGCTGCCGCTGCTGCCACGTGAGGGTACGGCTCAGCTGCGTCAGCTTATCCGCGGCCTCTTTCTGAGTATACGGCATGGTGGAAACGGGTTTATCAGCTATGCTATCCAAGACATTCAGTTGGAGGAGATGTGGATTGCTCCTGTTCGCTAACGGCTGCAACATGCCATTACCAAGGAACTCCAGGATCTGGTGAAGGCTACGGTTGTTCAGTCCATCTTTCCCCCTGAGCGACTTGGACTCACACCAGATGAGGCTGCTATACGTCGCCAAATGTTGGCGAATACTGCTGGCGTGAGTGGCAAGTAGCTCACGGCAACTCCGGCGTTCCCACCCAATAAAATGGGTGATGACGAATTCAGCATGGCATTTCATATTCGCAATTGCCTTTCTGTAATGGGTTCTCGTACACACTGCCTATTTGCGGTGTGTATCATGCTGCCGTATGCCCAAATATGAGAATACGTGCTGCTGTTCGCAACTCCAATCATGCACGCCTGTCTCGGGCTCTACGCCTGAATGCTGCTCACCATGCGCAAGCTGGCCAGTACTCTGTGCTACCAGGAGAACTTCATGTACTTGACTTCCTGCAGTTGCGCACTGGGGATAGGGATCAGGGTGATAGGAGAGCTGATATCGCCCTCCACCACACTAATGGTGAGCAAACCCCTTCTACATCACTAGTTGATGTAACCTATGCTGCCCCCAATATGCAAGCCGGGGATGGCGGCTGACAAGCGTGCACGTGACAAACATGCTTATTATGATCGGCATTTTGTGCTGCCTGGGGATCATGTCAACCTTGTTGTTGTGGCAGTAGAAACTACTTGTGCCATGACAAAAGAGGGGCGTGACTTCATTAAAACTCTTACAGGGGAAGAGGACACATCCCGTGAACTGGGACAAGCTTTACAACATATTAATGTAACAGTTCAGCGGGCACGTATCTTTCAAGTTAAATGCGCTCAAGACTGCTCCCTTAATAACCCTCCGGAGATTCGACATACCGGTAGTGGTGAACTTCCTCCCACAGCCCATGCTAGAGTCTGCACGGCCTGATGCTTGCTATCGCGCGTTTACCCTGCAACCCCTACCTGTACGGCCCAATGGCAATCCCACTTCATTCACATCCACGCAATTCCGGGCTGCTCCTACTGCTGCGTGTGCGTCTGTATCAGCTTCTGTTTCTGCGTCCTCCTCCACCTCTTCTTTCCCTTATGCTCCTCCTAACTCGTCAACCTCCTCTTCGTCGTCTTCATCTTCTTCCTCTTCTTCCTCTTCTTCTTCCTCTTCTTCCTCTTCTTCCTCTTCTTCCTCTTCTTCCTCTTCTTCCTCTTCTTCTTCCTCTTCTTCCTCTTCTTCCTCTTCTTCCTCTTCTTCCTCTTCTTCCTCTTCTTCCTCTTCATCATCTTCATCATCTTCCTCCTCTGCGATCCTCACTAGAAGCACAACACGTCTCACTGCTACTTCTAAACCTACTTCACATACTTAAATACTTAGTAGTTTATTCCGCTATTCATAGCCTTTTCCTGTTCCCACTTTCAAAGTTCCTTCCTTTTCCCATCCCTTTTTTTGTCCTTGGACCACTTCTAAAATTCTATTTCTTCCTGTAATTCTTACTTAAGTAATTAATTTTGTTTAAAAAATAATGACTCATTATTTTAACACATGGCATGTGTTTTTTCCATCCCATCACGAAAAATGAATCTCACGGGTGAAAAAATTCGACTGGAGGAGCCCGAAACTATTTAAATTTTACGAGTCCTTGCACAACTCGTAAGTTAAGTTACGAGTAAGTTTAAAGCAATGGATTGCAAGCATGATTTCAAATTCATCGATCAAATTCACGAAATATTGATCATGTAATTTTTCTTCATTTTTGCTCGTATACACGTTCGCAGAGTTGTAATGTGCCTTAAATGCATCGCTGAAGTACTGTTTAAGTTAGAGATAGATGTCATTCCCACATGTCATGCTCGTAGAGCTTTTCGCTCTTCCCTGCTTTCGTTGGGATGAAGTTTGATATCATATTAGTGAAAATCGCCGGTTTCTTAACCGCGCTGACTTATTTTTGTATCTCACAAAGACAGCAACTTAACAAGTTCAAGGATCGAGGGTCTTCTTCATTAAATAAACAAGACCAGCTGACCAGATGGAAGCACATGGAGGTTGCAAAGCAGAAGAGAGTGAAAAATGCACGGCGAGAACAGATGTTAAGAAAAAAGATCGTCTCGTTAAATAACTTACACACTCTTTTACCGGGGGCAGCTGCTGGGAGCAACATTAGCAGATTTAAAGAAAGCAGTTTAAAGTTTCCTCATCAGTGGCTTTCATATGTACCCTTTGAAGGAATGCCCTTGGGTGTGCCTATCCCGCTAAGTTCGGTACGGGGAAACACTCCGTGCTCTTTCCTGGGGGCAGTGTGTGGAATGGAGGCGGTAGAGCATAGTCTGGTGCGCCAGTTTATAAGACCAGATGACGCAGTTTTGGAGGTAAAGCTACTTACTATATTAATTTAAAGCTCTATTCTGTCATTAATACTGTGGACTGTACTTGCTTTTCGCGTAATCTATCCTGATATGCAGTTAGGTGCTCGTTTTGGAACCACTTCTTGCGTCATCAGTCATCAATTGAACAATAGCGGCCGACTCATCAGTGTTGAGCCAGATTCCTCTGTTTGGAATCTTCTGGATGAGAATCGAAGACGGCACCGTTGTAACTTCTGGCTCCTTCGTGGAGTGGTTGCAGACCAACCCGCAGTAGCTGCCTCTGCAGCAGGGGCCCTGGGTGGGGGGCTCTACTCCACACGCACGCTGCCACGCAAAGAAAGTCCTGGCGATCGACTGCGCCTGGGCCATCGTTCCTATGGACTGCAAGAATTGCAAGCCGCCACGAATATTTCTCTGACTGCTTTACTCATAGATTGCGAGGGCTGTATTCAGCGCTTATTTCGCTCTCCTCGCGACGCAGAATCTGCGCCTGGCCAGCACAACAACAATCTTCTGACAGATAGTGTAGGCGTAGAAAAGAAGGAACCTTCCTACCCGACTGTTGACGAGGTGCGGCGTTTACTGCATGGGGTGCACACTATCATTCTAGAAGCTGATATGCCGCGGGGTGCACAGGATTGTCACTTTGATTGCGTTGATTATTCTAAATGGGAGGCATTGTTCAATGAAGCAGGCTTACAAACGGTATCACGCTCCCCCGATCCCATTTACAGAGCTATCATACACTATGTATTTCGAAGGAAATAGATAAAGCAATCTTCCTCTGATTCAAATTACAGAATTTACCGACGAGTGATAATGATCGACGAGGTTTCC